>JAOBRC011077557.1:0-16063 GCA_027575255.1 Scolionema suvaense | reverse complement strand
GACGATACTGCCAGGCCCATCTGCTTGCTCATGAGCGCAAATAGCCAATTATTCAACATTGCAGACAGACTGTTTTTTAGAAGACCTCAGAGCTTGCTTATGCAATTTTAGGAAATGTACATTGACCTGGTGCAACGTGAAGTGACAGAATTCCACAATATATATGAAAGAAGATGATGGAAAAAAGAAATCCAGATCAGCATGGAAATTTCAAGTTTATATTTCCGCTACTGCTTGAATCACTCAAGACATGCCAAAGAGTGAAGGCAATCGAGGGAGATTCAATGGCATAGAAAAAGACTCTCAAGGCATAATTGGTACCAGAAACAAAGCAGGTCGCTTGCGCTAAAGGTTTAATCTAAATTAAGGCCAAGAAGCAAAATTTTTGACACAAAGTGCAGAATGGATCGTCAGGTAAAAAACGATGAAAGCAAAAGTGAAGTTTCAACTAAATACTACAAAGTCAACTTCAAGCAGAATGCTCTCAATATTTCAATATATCTGCCCCTCTGACAATAGCAGCATCCAAAACAACGCGTAATGCCACATCATGGTACTCTTGAAGCAATTTTGAACGGTGAACCAAGCAAACATGCCAAATACTGATCCTTAGACCTAGCAATCAACAGATAAGACAAGAGGACAGAGATTTTCAATAGTTTGAAAGGAAGCTGACCTCAGAATCCGAAACCGAACTTACATCCTCTTTCTCCACTAATGCGTCAACACGAATGAAAACAGTCATGGCATTCGTGCACTCTCGCAAACTTAATTAAGAATCTTCGTTTTGGATCAAAGAGAAAAATAGGCCATCCAATGCCCCATCATACACAAAACCAACTATTTACCTGCATAAACTACCATGCCCAAATCTAACACTAGTCTTAATATACCTACTAGATTCTTGGAAAATAACAAATATTGCCCTAAAGCCTCAAACTAAAAACTACACAATTTTAATGCACGGATTTCAAATTATTTTTGAAAAACAACCAAAAACGGACAATTTTGGATACAAATCGGCATGAACAAGCTCAGCTGTCGAACAAGAGTTTTTCGTGGAACGATACATAGTTGATAACATAGAAGTAGAAGTGGTAGGAGTAGTAGTAGTAAATAGTGTAATCCTATCAATCACATAAAAAATTACATAGAATGAAACAAGCATTCCTGATAAATTTGAACAAGCCATGAGAAAAAAAGTTACTTTTGGACAAAATTTGCTACCTTCCACATAATAACCATTGCCCTTATCCCTTCCCGTGCCGATCCCGACTATAGTCGCGATGGCGGGAGGGCATTAAATTGAACCGGATACCTAGGAGCGTCGCGACCTATGGTTCCAGTTAGAACCCGAACCAACAAAGTTAACCCCTTCAAAAATTATCTCCAAAAGGGCCAAATCTGGTGAAAACCGGCTTGTAGGCTCGGCACGGGAAGGGTTAAGCTTGACACCAAAAATTACAAAAAAACTAATAAAACACTTTTGCAAAAACACCAAAAATGGCCACATCTGAGCTTAACGATACTACTTAAATATATACGCCATAAGCCACTACCTTAGTAATACTGCATTTAAGGTTCACACCAAAAATTATATGTTCTTAAATTAATTGGAAAAAAACAAACCAAAATAACCATTTTTGGTCATAAACTGCCATCAGCAAGCTGAAGGACAGTTTTGCCAGAAACAACATATGATCCATACGAAAAGTCTCACCGGCAGACGGAATATATTTTCTTCAGACATGATGCATGGTTCATAACATACGCAGAGTTCCCCTGAAGATTCACACCACAAAGGACAAAAACCTGCTGAAGTGTTTTCCTGATCTTTTCAAAAAACTGTAAAATCATTATTTGTCGCCATTTTTGATCTAAAAACTGGCCAAACCCAAGCTCATACCAAGTTTCCTCAGATTTGTTCAATGATCCATTACATTTTTAGTAATATTGCCCCATATCCACACCAAAAACTACACAAAACTAAAGGAAGGCGTCTTGAGAGAACTCGAAAAAACTAAAAATGGCCTTTTTACAGCGTTAATTAACACCTGCAAGCTGAACAAGACTTTTTCCCAGATATGAGACATGGTCCAAAACATAAGTAGTATTTCCCTAAAATTTCGTACGAAAAATTACAAAGATCATGACGAACGAATCTTGAAATATTTTGAAAAAAAGCCCTACCCAGAGATTTTTCAAGAAGGAATTTGAAAACAAAATTCCCTGACTTTTCCCAGACTAATCAACCAATTTCCCTGACCATAGGAATGTCCTTGAAATGCAGATACGAAAAGCGTGCTAAGAAAATACATAAAGTAGATCTCGCAACTGTGTGAATCATCACAAATAGAACAAACCTCAGGGATATTTTATAGGGCTAAAATAAAACAGTGTGATATATTTTAGCAAATAAAAAAATCAACTCATGCCCAAAATTTTCACCTGACTTTTCCCTGAATTGAGTCATTTTAAAACATTTTTCCCTGACTTTTTCAGGTCTTCCAGGTCTTGCGTAAACCCTGCTAAAAATGACCATTTTGGGGCATAAATTGCCACCCGCAATCCGAATCTTTTCACAAATTCAGCTCCATCACTCAGTTTTGTATATTGATCTTGACCAGCATGCCAAACTTTAGCAAAATCCATTGAGCAGTTATCTGATAAACACAGACAAATGAAATAAGTCAGATGATGCAAACTAAGTGCTAAGACACTTTCCCACCAAGACTACCAAACTGCAAGCCTTCAACTTTTGTTTTTCAATTACAAATAAATTGTAAGGAAAGAATCGAGAAGCAAAATTAGGAATATTAGTCCGTATCATTTCATTGTTTACGGTGGACATTATTTTTTTTAAGGGGGGGAGGGAGGCATTGGGATGGTGGTGCGTGGGTGTTTCCACTCATATAGTTTTGAAATTTTGATCACGTTCCAGTAACTAAAGCTTTCATGGTGAAACTTCGTAAGTGGTAACAGAATTCTCGTGCACATCTTTTGGCAGAATTCTTTTATCAAAACTTCACCCCCTGATGGGTGTTTGTAGCATGACCATTCTCTGAAAGGGAGTATTTGACTTTTTCAGGATTTCTGGTTATGATGCCAGGATGGTCGACTTGTTTTCAGTGTTTTTGGTAAAAAAGTATTGCTCTTGATGAGGGCTTTCAGAAAAACTATAGTTGGGGTAAATTAACACAACAGCGGTTAAAAAGAGGTCAAAGTCCAAATTTTTGCTATCTATATGCTTTTCCCCCTTAGTTCTTGAGAGTGGAGATTGCATCCAATACCGATCGATTTCATGTCGCTTGCTAATAGAAAGAATGTACTTTTACATGTTGGTATAGAAAAGATCAGCAGTATCACCGATTCACTAATATTTTGCACAGAACGCAATCTGTCGTTAAGCTGCAAAATAGGGCAAAATTGAAAACTAAAATTCTTCAAGGCACCAAAGAGTAACCTACTTTTGTAAGACAACTATTCTACCCTTTCCAGGCCATTTGTGACCAGCTGAAGAAATTTTCAAACATTAGATGCAATTTTTAATATTTTTACATTAGTTTCTATGGGAGAGCAGATAGCCGGTCTGCAAAATTCAAACGTGTTTAATTTGTAGCCCAGGCCACCTTGGGTGTTAAAAGTGGAATTTGTCAATGAATTATGGTCAAGTATAAGTGGTCCAAATTTCAAGTTTCTTGCATAAGTGGAAGGAAGTTTTTTTTATACCCCTCCCAAATGATAATTCACTAGTCAAAAAGGCAAATGATGTTAACCATTAAAAACTGTTCAGGATTTTTGAGGTGTCAAACATTCAAATCTTCAATTGCTCTAATGCATCTTGAAAAGTAAGCACTATGCATGACATTGTCGATGTTCATCCAGCGCAAGGCGCTAAAATACGCCATGAGAGATGTTAGACAATACATGATAGTCAATACATGGTACATCTGATCAACGACAAATGCTGCAAAACTCCACTAAATATACAGTCATCTAGAACCAAGCCTGAGAGAAAAGCGCCCTATACAGAACAGTGTCCACACATTAAGGTTGTACCCAGTCACGAACATAACTATAAGCAAATAAATCCTGCATTACATACCAGTCTCCCTCATAGAAAAACTTGCCATCTTCATAACGAGCTGCAATTTGGGGATTTTTGTCTTGAGCGCACAATTCTGAAACAAAATTTAAAACTGCATACTACATGCGCACATATACACATTCGGACAGGGAAGGTACAAAATGACCAACCAAGATAAGCTAACCTGAAACAGCCTGGTGTTCTTAAGAGTACAAAGGAGGGAAAGCAGCAGGGACAATTGTGCCCACAGCCATATTTAACATGCAAAAGCTGTAAAAATGCATATTAATGTAATTGCGTTTTGGAATAAAGAAACTTACATTCTACAGTTTCAGCCAAAAGTGGGATAGAAAGGTTACCTGGAGAAAACTAAATAATGGCCCGATAACCTGGGGCTAGCAAATCTTGATAGGGGCTAGGGAATTCATTTTTTGATATTTTTCCACCCAGAGCATTCTTCCTCCGACCCCCCGGCTATTAATTTTCAAATAGCTGCACGGAAGAGAAGTAGGGTATTACTTAATGTGCAAAAATGACTGCCCTCAGGTCCTATTAGGTTGCGCTCAAGTGACCCAAACTACTATTGGTGTTTTAGAATGCTCAAAGAAAGTTAGCAACACTGCAACAGTTTTCGACGTACAGCTGCGGCATTTTTCATATTGCTGCACCAAGCTTAAGCAAACAGGCCGAAGCCGGGCTGGTTAGGGCGAAGCCATATATTTGGCAGAGAAACGATGATGTGTATGCATCACAAACATCTCTTAAGGAGAATTTCTACTTTAAAACGAATAACGTGGTGAAAAGTGCCTTGAAGCAAATTTTTTCGCCGCTGCATACGCAGTCATGGCAATGTGAGCTAGAAATGGTCGTCAGTTGCATCCCATTCAACTTCCTTGAAGAGAACAAATTCGCAGCGAGGAAAGGTTCCCTACAGTATTTGCAAAGTAGACATTCACCTTAAGCATTAGATACGTAAAATGGTGCAACAGATGATAGTCATAAATCGAGGCAATGAAGGGTTATATTAGCTCACAACAAATTAAGTAAACTGATCCTGTAAAGCACAATTGTGCATGTCAGGGCATATTCCCGCTCACATCGAGCACATTCAAATAGCTTAGAAGAAAGTAAATAAACAGGGGATCTACCTGCAGCTTTTCTTCTGGCCAGCTCACTTTTGGCCTGAAAACAATTACAAAACTCTCAGTGTATAAACTGAAATATGATACATCGGAAACAGTTTATGAGAGTACTACTTTCTCGGATAGTTTTGCAACATCAACAAAAATCATAGAATAGAAACTACACAATGTAACACAGATTCTATACACACACGAGGAAAGCTCACAAAGACTGCACAAAGATTCTGACACCAAGATGAGCAAGGTGAGTACATATAAGTATTTTTTACTAAAATCAAACACTGCTGGACTTAATCACTCTATGAATCACTCTATGAATCACTCTATGAGTCACATACAGGACCAGCAACACACCAATATGTAACATCTTTGCAATAAAATGCACCTGAAAGACTGTATGAGGCGCTGGATAGCTAGCAGTATATATGTAACAGCAACAAAAATCATAGGTGAGTGGTGCACTGCATGATATCCATATTGATACCAAGCATTTGTCTTTGTTTATTTCATGGGCATTCAGAATTCTAGTGGCTTTTGCTTGGCCAATTTGCACATCTAAAATGAAAAAGCACTGTTTTAACACTTCCCAGCTGCCACCTTGTGGAGGCATTGTGAGAAGTTGTCAACATGCTAAACTGCATGTCTCCAGAACAATTCTCTGGTGACAACGTTACTGACATTTCTGAGCCCTACAATTCAACAACATTGGCAAACCTTTTTTTTTTTTTGCTTTAGCTGTAACTGTATATAATAGAGCGACTGAATCAGCATGACTGTTAGCCAGTATTCAATGTTTTTCAGGAAGAAGGTAAGACTAGGTAAGCAAAAACGTGCATGTAATAATAAAAAAGATCCTATCCATTAGCTGATATAGATGCAGCAATCTGGTGATATAGCTATGGAATGGAAGTCATAATCCGAAAGAACACGGACAGACAGAATGAAAGCAGGGCATAGAGACCTCAGTTAATAGGACTCATTAGCTATCAAGGAAATATCATGGAAAAATCCTTTTCATGCTAACGGTCTCATCTCTCCAAGACATATCCTCCACATTGTACCACTATAACTACCACAAGGTGGTACTGGCCTGCAACTTCATAACAAAAATGTGTAAAAGGACATGAACAGAGGTACATGGAAAAAAACCTTCAAGAAACCATTTCCAGACAATTTGCACTGCTCGCAAAGAAAATTACACCTGATTCATATGGAATCCAATAACAGAATGCTGATGATATTGTTTATCTCTGACGCAAGGGATAAACAGGCAGAGAAAGTGAGCCGCACTTTAAAAGATAATAACTAGCATGACATTTCTTAATTAATGGCCCCTCCCAGCGGCTAAAAGCAAAAGCAAAGTGCAATCAACACACAACTGTTCCTATGTACACGATTTTTTTTATAAGCAAGTTAGAATTTGGGTCAGATCTCAAATTGCTTATTTGTCAGCCACATTCTAATGCTGAAGTTGCTTAACGGTTGCTTAATCTTTTTTCTCCATGTTCATGTCAGAAAAAGAAAAGAGAAGCGAAAAATTTTAAATGCAAGGAATACATACGTATTTTTAAAAGCATAGTGAAAACAACTTATTATCGCAATACAAGGTTCACCAAATACATAATTATATACTAAGAAAAGAAAAGTGTTTCCTTTTAAATGCTTTGAATTTCTTAAACCACAAAGAGTTTAAAATACAGTTACGCAAAAAAGTTGCTTATGTGCCATGGCTGTCCAGAACTGAAGTTGCTTAATGATTTTTGATTTCAGTTCATATGTTTTCTACAAAAAAAATCGAGTAGTGAATAAATTTCCAAAACGTTTTATCCCAAACTACCAATTTTACTATCGTATGATCATTTAAGGTCAGAAAGAAGAAACATCAAAAAACATCACTACGTTCAATCACATTTTATGTCAAAAATAGGAGGATCCAGTCAGCGGAAATTACGGAAGATGTCTCTGTGACAGACATACAGATGCATGAATAGACAGTGGCTTCATTTTAATAGAACACACTATGCATATATTACATAAATTTAAACAGTGATAATCAAGAAAAACAATCAAGTATGGAACCATACTGAACAAACATCATAGAGCAGGGGACACAGTTATTATATAACCATGATGCTACATGTTCAGCTGGAATATTACCAATTATGACAAAAGAATCTGCAGGGACACCTCTAGTATACCCTAGTCAATTGTAAAACATTAATCTGTCAATCCTTTCCATAAAAATGGTGGATTTAGCAACCACAAAAAACTATGCTGTGACTATTGGCAATATCCTTACTTTCTGCATTTTTATGTCAGTTTCATCAGCAGTAGGAACTGAGAACAGGATTACCCAGAAAAATAGGCACCGTAATATACTATCAAACAGTTCTACAGAATGATCACAGGTTTCGGACATGCTATTTGCTTTCCCCTAGAAGGTAAAATGTGAAAGCAGTAAATCAGATAACAAATTTCATAACATGGTTAGGACGATGGTAAGAAATGATAGGCTCCAGAAGTATCGATTTCAGGAATCAGGTCAATTTCTCTCTCCCTCTTTCTCTCTGATGTTAATGATAAGCAATAGATAGCATTTATTTGTAACGTCATGTTATGTCGCCAACAACATTTCTCTGAGATAATTGATAACTCCAGCATTCCAAACGATGTATAACAAAATGGATTCGTATTGTACTTTTCTGATTGCAGCCCAGTCTTCAAGAATGTCCATATCTCGCAGCATATACACTATGTATGGTCCTATAGCAAGAAAAATAATAGAAATTCATGAAGAAAAGCAATGTTTTTGTTTCCACACAATACAAAATAATTTTCAATCGAGATCATGCCCTGTTATGGCCACCTTAGACTAATATCCTCTTCTTTCACAAACTGAAAACAAATAGAACTAAACTTCTAACCTGACAGTGAATCTGAGGACAATATATCCCTCTACCTGGGTAATCATACAGACACCCCATTCAGACACACCAATGAAGCTAAATAGCAACAGGGAGACAGAGAGTGGCAATGAAAAACGAAAAACACAAGCCACTAAGCATTCAAGACTAATCATAACACAACTCTATGCCTAATAATTTCGAGTATAGTCCACACTCATCATCAGAGGTCTTCCATGATGAATCTTAATAAGGCAGTCATTGACATGTTTATTTTTGGTGCTTGCTTCATCGCTTACTATCTGAATATGTGTACATATAAACTGCAATGCCAAACAAAGCATGTGAGTTTTTATCATAACCTCAATTTACATTGGTACCGACCCACTATGGTCTACCCCTCCCCCCATTGAAACAACAATTTTTTACCCCCCCTCCTTTAGTCCTACCCCCCTGCCGCCACCTGGTGCCGTCCCAAATAAAAAATCAAAAGAAAGTTCCTCTCTAAAAGCGGCCACTCTAGTATTATTGTTCTGCTTTTTTTCTTACAGCATCTGATGTTTATGCAAAAAATTACTGCTAAAGCATTCATTTTATCCTCAAAAATGATTTCTTTATGCAAAAAATACTTGAATTTACCCATACTTTTAAGAAATATCCTTATCATATGTGTCTTCAATTTTTCTAATGGCATCAAGACTTTGTCAATGTCTTGAATTTCCTTAAAAGTTGTGCACACTCACCCTGATTAAAAGCCCTTATAGCCCCTCAAAAAAACATTTACAGGGACCCACTACATACAAGTTGCTATAAAACAAGTCAATAAAAACTTCTGAAAGTTGAAAAAAAATTGTCAACATTGTTTTCGAGCGCTTTAAAAAAACCGTAAATTAGAAAATAGTTTGTTTGACGTGACGTGACGTTGCCGGACATCAGATTCCGTAAAAATGACATTATTTTCACAAAAATACACTTTTGGGGGGTAAATATTAAGAAATTTAAGTCGAAATAAGGACTATTTACAAGTGAAATTAAGGGCTAGGATGGATTTCTACTGATTCTACAAGTTTCATAGGCTTTAAAGCAAGTTTGGCAAAGAATTCAAGAAAAACTTAGAAATGGCCATTTTTGGCCAAAAAATAGCATTTTTGACCCCTGACAGCCACCCCAATTTTTTTCTATTGTCGTGTAGAACTAACTAAATACTAGCTCGGTACCAACTTTCATTGGTTTAGTTTGGCATTTATGAAGTTCCGGACTGAAAACTACCAAAAATTTTGTGTTTTCGCAATTTTTGCCAATTTCGGCCTTTTTTCATCTTTAACTGTGTCTGCAGTGAAAACTGTTATACTTAAGCAAAAATTCTTTGAAACAAAACAAAGTATTTGCTAATAGCATCACATTAGCCCTCAAAAATAGCAAAAATGATGCCAAAAAGGACTATTGTCGGATGGTGTGACTTCACAAAGAGCAAATTTCAATACATCAAACAACTTTTACAGTAAATTCCCTACCCAAAACTTCATTTGAAAATTTAAGAGCTCTGAACTCTGAAAACCAAACCGAAAACTGAAAAATCGACAAATAGGATTTTTGACTTTGAGCCGACGTCAGCATCGGCGTAGGCAATTAAATGTCACGCTTCTTGTGCAGAATTTTATTCTACATTTGCACAGTATTTATAAACATTTGTCTCAACGTGCATACTTTCATGCTATTGGTGCTTTTCTGGGAGCCTATCAAAAAAAGACCAATTTTTTGACATCAAAATAGGACGTCAAACAAGCTGGAGATGGTCTAGAAACTCGTCTCATCAGATCGGGTGTTAAAATTTCTATGGCATACCATATCTGAACTAAAAAAACTTAACAAAAGGCTCGAACCACCCCCAGATTTGTACGGATTTGCGTTCCCACATGCGGAATTCACCTACACAAATGTCAAGATTTTTTATTATAGTCTCCTTTCTCCATTTGTTGTTTAAGGAAGGACTTAGCAGTTTTCCTTAAAGCAACAAATGGAGAAATGCAGACTATGAATAAAGGATTCTTGGCCATGAAAATGTGATTTTATAGATATACATCCTGTTATTGAGAGAACCTTATGTGTTTTCGTCATATTCATAACATGGTAAGTTTTTCAGCCTAACTTACTTTTTTGTCGGAGGATCCCTTTAATTGAAATTTTGTCCGTGGTATAATTTTTGTTTGAAAACTCATTTGTGTAAGCCGATTTTACCCAGAAGATTTTCAGGAATTTTCATGTTAGCATAACCACACATATTAATATAGATCTCTTTTAGCACCCTGATGATGGAATAGATTCCCAAAGGCCTCGTGCGTCTTAAGAGAATGTTATGATCTCTTGTTATTCTAATCTTGAAATAGCTTGAAAAAGCCCTAGTAATGGCCATTTTGGGGCAAAAATTGGCACCTGAAAGCCCCCCAATTTTTTTTCCAAATTCCAGCTCCATTACTTTCTGTTAACCACAGATTGTCATCTTCATGCAAAATCTTAGAAAAATCAATTGAGCGGTTATCCAGCAAAATGCGTTGGTGGCGGATGGAGGGACGGACAGACCTCAATTTACAGGACTCTTTCGCTAAAGCGGGAGTCCAAAAAAAAAACATGCAAAGAAATCACAACACTTACCAGTGACGGTTACAGGTTTTTTCCGTTTTTCAGGAACAAACATTTCCATATTTTTTCTCTTTTTTCTGTTTCTTGAGTAATCATCAGACCATAGATCTAAACAAGAGTACACCAGCTTTTGGAAAAAATATAAACTACTCTAATCTTACCCTCTGGAGGAAGGTAGTCTTCAGTAAGAAATATCGATTAGATACCAAAGTGAAACGTTTGCTCCATTAAACATAGTCATGTATGATACACTCATCTTATTTGGCTCATACAACGACTTCTTCTGACAAGGATTATTTTTGAATGCTTTTGAATGATTTTCCTATCAGCGGCTGTTCCACTTCATTTGAAATTGAAACACTATTTAAACAGCTTGCTATTCTCAACAAAGGTGTTGCCACAACCAGAGCACGAATGTACGGAGCATACCTTATTACAGGAAATTAACGAATCATGAAGTAAATGCGTCATGAAATTAATGCGTCATAATATTAACGCGGTCTGTGAAAAATTTGCATTTTGGAAGCATAAAATTAACACGGTTTTACTAAAAAATGCATTAATGGTGCATGAAATTAACGTGGATCCGGGAGCAAGTAGAATAAAAAAAATTTTTTGAAACTTTCTTTTTGTTCTGTCGTAATGCAAAAGGGTTAAATTCTGTTATCGCACCACTCCTGGCACTCTCTACGGCTCGAACCATCCCTGCTGACTTCCACACCATTTAAAATTGCCTTTTTACAATCTTTGCACAAAATAAACGTTCATGAAATTAACACCGTCACGAAATTAATGTATCACTAAATTAATGCGTGTATGAAATTAACGCGTCATGAAATTAGCGCGGTTGAGGGGCAAACCGCGTTAATTTCCTGTAATAAGGTAGTTCCCAGTTCAGTTTGTACCATGTAGTACAAATGCATACACCTTGTTATGATTTAGAAGGTAGGCAAATACGATACTACTTTGAATTAGGGTCAAATTTCGTGCGATCTTTCATTTTAAGAATCAACCAAAAAATTTGTTTTTTTGAATGTAAATTTCATAACTGCAAATAATCCATTACGTCCCGCCAACCCAGTTGCACTTGTTCCCAGGTGTTGAAATTGCGAAAGAGACACAGAAAGTGACATAGAGAGAAAATGGGGCCACGTTTATACTCGAGTTTGAAATATCCGAGCACGCTGTTAGATAGATTGACTCATTTGCTTTTTAAAAACAATAAATTCAGGAGCTTGACATTACCCCAGTTCAAAATAGCTTCTATTCCTTCAAGCAAATAATGTCCACCAGTAATCTACTGAAGTTATTTCTTGCTAATGCTTCTTGTCATTATTTTGCTGTGCAGTGGGATGAACATCGTCATAAAGAGTGAGGCAGTCAGCACATTGTCGATACATTTAGGTGTTGTCTGGCAATAGGAGACTTCTTGCTTAACTGATCCGTGACATTGACAGTGAGGCAATCATGATTTTGCTACAAATTTACATGAAAGGAAATCTGCCAGGCTATTGCACAATGATATAATATTGCTCATCTGGCTAATGGGACAATATTATGCTCTTGTTTGTCGAAAATTGTGGAGCTATATGATCCAGCCACGCAACTTTAAACGTTCAATAAGCAGAAATCACCAGATTAATGACAGAGAAATAGTGTTTGTGTTACTGCTCATGTGTGTCATCAACAGAGTTTCAAAATTTCTGGATGCAAACCAAAGCGAATATTTCGGCGCTTTTCAGAGACTGCGATATTGATTTGAGTTGATTGCAGTTGTGAATAGCCCCAAAAATGTTCAATTTCAAAGATTCTATTGGGTCCTTTCCTTTTAAGGACATAAGGGGGAGATAAAATAACAAATATTAAACCTACTAACACCAAAAAAAAACAGGCGATAGAGCATCCTGAGAAACAAGGGCATTCATAGTAAATAAAAAAACAAACCACAGTGCAAAATGTGTCAAACCTGAATACATTTCCACTGTGTGTCGATCTTCTTCAACTTTTCGTAACTTGTCTTCAAGATCTTGTAAAAGTTCCTCTTTTATAAATCGATTTTGATTCTTTTTAAAGAAAGAACATCATAAAATAGGATTGTCACTTGCATTGCAATGATTCTACTACTGCCCAATATTTCCAATATTTTGCAGAAAAGGACAATTGTTGAAATAGAAAATTGAGTGACTATTCAGCAGAACTCAGCTGCAATTCATGTGCATACAGCTAAGAAGGGGTGAACGAGCCAGAAACCTGGTTTCGTTGTTTTCTAATGTGGCTCGTGTGTGTATGTCTAAATAATTTTGAATACAAATATGAGATTACCAAAGGCATTCTTTGCTGCAATACATACAGGGTTCTAGCCACGGTGGGCGGTGCCGCGGTGGGCGGTGCCGGGCGGCACCGCCCAGCACTCACATTTTACCGCCTGGCACAAAAAAGTCTCCTTTGAACTTATTTTCTTGATGTACAAATTTGAGGGTATCAAGATCTTGCATGGAAGAACACGTGAAGCCAGGATATCCTAAAGAAGATTTTGCTTGGGAAATAAAAGTGGTTGACACATCAAAAAAACTGTCAGCTAACGTGGTACACAAAACATGTTAGCTTTACACAACAGACGGAGACCACCATCGTATTTTTTAGAAATGTATCAATCAACCAACACAGGTCGCAGAATGTGTTGAAGGCAATGCAGTCCTCAAGAGAAATAAAACAGCTGGGCGTAGTTGAGTTTTGTGAACAGAAATTTCTCAAAGAAAGATCGAAAAATCCTTCAAGATAAGATAGTTTTCGACCTATAATCGATGGCTTGCACTATACCTAGAAAAATTCTTAAAAAACCGCCCACCACTAAAAATAGTCTAGCTAGAACCCTGTACATAGTGCTTTGAAGAACTGAAAGGGCTTTTCTTTTTCCACTAGAAGTAGGCTCTGCTAATGCAACTAGTGTCATGCCCTATAACAGGGACAAAAATGAGCTACATTTAGGGACAATCAAAAGACATTTATTAAGCAAGTCCTCCCGGGGTGATGAACTGACCAGGTTCTGCATCAGGCAAAGCAGACTTTCACCAGTTTCGAACCCATACTAGGATTTTGAAACATAACTAAATAATTGACAGTAAAATGATTATGGGTAGGGCAATAGGTAGGCAACCTGCAATACAATTCATAGTTACAAATGAACCAGACATAGGGGCATAAGAAATATCCTTCAATGCCCCACAGATTCCAAAAAATAATAGGAAAAAATAATAGTAACTAACTGTTGCGGTAGCCAAAGTTCTATTCAACAGCAAACCATATAAACGAAAAATAGCAAAATGAAAAAAAACCAACAACACAGCTATCAGCACTAGCAGCCTGCCTCACTTCTGATGACCTGTCCAGTGGCTTAGGCAACTCAATCCACCAGAATAACTTGTAAAGAGGAAACACTGAAAACAGTATGTTTGCACAGTCAAACAGAACCTGAGCACAACAGGACGAAATAAAAAGCAGCGAAAAACTAGCAGGTGTCTCTACAGAATCCTGTTTCAATATTCAACATGTTGAAATCAGAATCTACCACTCACCTCAAAGTGCTGCTCCGCAGATTGCACTTCACATTTCAGGCAGTTCTCCAAATTAATGCTCTAAAGAACAAATAAAAAATTATTCAGTCATTGTTCAATATTGAGAACATGATAAGTTGCTACTTTCAACACCTACAAGAAAGAAGGAAAAATCACTCCACTGAATAAAAGAAGTATGCAACTGGAGTCTACTGATTTAGGAAATCTATTGTTTATGGATTTCTTTGTGCTGTCGTGACTGCAGCTCTGGCCAATAGGATGACATGGATACAGATGTGCCGAAAATCCTGATAGAGCCTAATGAGTGTCAGAGAGGGATGCAATAAAAATCTGTTGTTGATGGTCGCTACGGCATGGAGAAAAAATCAATCCAAATTAGCACTTCCACAATTTGAAAATAACATCAATTGTAATTAAAGCAATATACCGGTCTAAAATGATATTCTTCCTGCTGATAGATCTTGCAAAACCATGAACACTGGTTTTTATTTCAACAAAAAAGCTTAAGTGGTTCTTCTTCAATGTTGCTTCATAGTTTGATATTTTTCACTGTTCCTGTGCTTCTCAATTCAGCTCATCAATGACGTCATATAAGACCGTTTCTAAGGTTAAAGGCTTTCCTTAGCAACTCAACATTTTAAGGTTTTGTGTAAACCAAAACAGCAACATATTGCACATCCATTTCAGATAACACAAAATTGAGGTTTACTAATGGTTGCAACGAAGAGCAATTCGACAATTAAGATGGGATAATTGCACTTGGTCTGACCATGCGTCATGCATAATTAGCGTTCAGAACGAAAATGGTAGCAAGCCAAAATTCTCCTTGACTTTGAAAGCAGATATCTCCGGAACTACAATAGCTTTTTTCATGAAATAAAAAGCGTCGGTCATTTTTTGAAGGCTCTATTATCATGCCAAAAATGATTTTAAACCGGTATATTGCTTTAAGTAACAAAGCCATCAAAGTGATGTCATAATAGAAACAATGTGAAGGGGTGGATAATAAAACAAAGGAACTTGGACGACATTGCAAACTTGATCCAGTTTAAAGCAATATACTGGTCTGAAATGATTTTTGGCGTGGCAATAGAGCCTTCAAAAACATGAATGTAGCTTTTTATTTCATGAAAAAAGCTGTTGTAGTTCCAGAGATATCTGCTTTCAAAGTTATGAAGAATTTTGGCTTGCTACCATTTTGCTTCTCAACAGTAATTATGCATGACACATGGTCAGACCAAGTGGAATTATCCCATCTTACTTGTTAAATTGTTACTCATTGAGCAAATATGTGAATCTAGGTTTTGCATAATCTCAAAGAGGGGTGTAATATGTTGCTTACAGCGTCAAAAGGAATCATTCTAATGCTCAGTTACTAATGAACACCATAGACCTTAGAAATGGTCCTATATGACCTCACTGACGAGTAAAATTAGGAATCATAGGAACAGTGAAAAATATCAAACTTTAAAGTGACATTACAGAAGAACGACTGAAGCTTTTTCGCTCAAATAAAAACCAGTGTTCATGTCTTTGCGAGATCTATCACCCTGCGTAATTCAGTTTTAGAGCGGTGTATTGCTTTAAGCACTGCAGACTAGATATCTCATTCTTATTCTCCCTTTCAAGTTACCAGTAAAGAACAAGTCACATAATTAGTGGACTCCCGCAAACTTAATTGAATCCCCACATCAGATCAAAGAAGAGAATAACACA
>JAOBRC011076446.1:0-16063 GCA_027575255.1 Scolionema suvaense | reverse complement strand
ACTCTCGACAACAATTGCCTTGTCAATTGACAACCTATTAGTAGGTCCGCGCCGTTCTTTGTATTCTGACAATTTAAACCTTGTCAATTGACAAGGTGTGACTTGTCAAATGATTTTGACAAGGGGTAGGTTGTAACTTTGACAACGTTAGGGCTCTCAGTGTATTGTTGGATATTGAGTCTACTTTACTCCCGTATCGTATATTTGATTTGTATATTGAGCCAAACCTTACGTATTTAAAGATTTTTCACAGGAAAAAAGACGGGATTCGAGAGTTGAACTACAGTGGAAACAGTTCTGAAGGTTCAGAATGTTCTTTTTTACGAATTTAATCTAACGGAGAAAATCTAATGGAAACAAGTCTTGGAGAAATGTTGAGAAATTGTTCTGAAGCGATATTTGTATCATACAAGTTATATTTATAGGATCTTATTTGATAGCTATGAAACATACATTATTTGAAACTAAGTCTTCGTATGTTGACTGTATCCTATGAGAGAACATTTCGGATTTAAAAGGAGTCAGAGATTACGGCTTGCGTGCGTATGAGTGTTATTTAGAGAGCATGAGGTAAGAAAAGGTCACTGGGAGAAATAGGTTCTATATCTTCTCTATCTCTATCCACTTTTTGGCAAAAACAAGCTCTTCATAAATACAGTGATGGAAAGGGAAGATTGACTGTACGTCAAAACTAACGCCAACTTCTGAACCAGGGCAATGGATCTCTTGGGGTAAATATTTCAAATATCACTTTATAGTATTTGGTAATAAGCAACAAGATTCGTCAATTTGCATTGGACCTGAAGTTATCAAAAGCTGTGCTAGTAAAGAGCTTTTAGGTATTTAAATTGACACTGCCCTAAGATTTGACAAACATATGTCAGAGCTGTGTAAAAACGTAGCCGCGAAAACTAATGTTTTCTTTTCTCGTTTATTTGGTAAGACAAGCCAATTGCAATTTAGAAAGTCTTTGTTAGACTCACTTTGTTAGACTCACTTATGTATGGATGTTCCGCAGCCGTCTTTTCCATGGAAGGAAAATAAATTGCATGGGGGGGGGGGGGGGGGCTTTGCGACTTTATACAACAATAGCAAATTTGGACAAAGAGAAATCTGACACAATTCATCACCGACATGTAGAAGTACTAGCGTTGGAAACTTTCAAGCTCAAAAACAGTCTATCCCCATCTTTCATGAGTGAAGTGTTTATGGAGCGTAGTATCTCGTATATATTAAGATTGCTGACCGACTTCGTCCCACATCTCGCTAGCAAGACTCCTTTCTGAACTGAGTCCCTGCAATACCTTGAGCGATATAGTATAACTGTCAACATAAAAAAAGGATTCAAGATCAATTGAACCAGTCAATTGCCCGTGCAGTTTTAAATCCAACTCATCCCTGCAAAGAACGTTTTTCAACATCCTGTCGAAGAACATAGCAGCAACAAGCGCAGACGTCTTTAAAGGCTGTAGAACGTAGGGAACTATAAATGATCTACTTATGGCTAAAAGATGACCTTGCCCGAAGAGAAGGAAACGGGAAAAAACACAAGGGTTCTGCTCTTCGCTCCTGGATGGAAGAAGAATCAAAGCTAGCTGGGTTGTTTCCGGAAATGGATGAGAATCTCGCATCATTGACTTATCATAAGTTCCAGTGTTCATACGTTTCTGGTTCAGGCATTTAATAACAATAACCAAGTCGTATATATGTTGACAACTACAACTGTCGATTTGACGAACAATAGCAATGAAGTTTCTAACTCAAAACCTACAATCGAAGTCTTTCTTGAGTTTAAAAAATATATATCACTGAGCGATTATCTACAGTGGAGGAAAAAACTATGTCAAACTTGCCTAATGCCTCAGTAAATACCAGTGCTTTAGGATCCTCCCCGTCAGACACAAGATCGTGATTGTGAATCTGAACTGATGGAGCTGCGAAGAAAGGTGAAAGAAAAGGACAATATAATTCGGGCACTAAACGGAAACGCTTTTAAACATACAAGTCTGCCAGCACAGAAACTGCGATGATAACATCGGCAATGATATTTCACAGTCCGAAAACACCCTTCATAGCCAACATAGTGTAAGTCGAACTTCAATCCACACAAAATCGTCCAGAGTAATGACAGGAGGACAAAACAGCAATTACCTCCACATTAAGGTTACATAGCGATGTGAAGTATCGCAAGACGACTATAACAACCATACAGCTAATTGGGTAAATCGCCTCGAGCCATATCTTCCGTTAAAGTGCGAAAGATGAGTAATACTGCTAACTTCGATGTGCCTTGCTTATGCCTGAATAAAAGATCCAGAAATGAAAATACCACAGCTGTTGTCCGTACGATGAAATTGTTAGGCAAGGTGAACGTGCAGTTATATTTAGTGAACGTATAGGTAAGGGGATCAGTATGGACGAGTTTATGTTCGCTCAAATTTGTGCTACTTCTTTGCTAGATCATTGCAGTCACTTACTTAAGTTGGGTTAACGTTTTGTGTACGATTCTGCATATAATTTATTAAGTTCTGAGCTATGGTAAATATTTTTTGTAGCCATTTTTCTTATTCGTATTGCTCGAACTTTGTGTTCATTCACAACTCCGGTGTTATCATATCATCTGGGCAGAGCTGTGTTGGGCCAGTTAACCATGCTTAAGGCCACAACCAGTCTCTGAAGTGCCAACGCCCACGCGGAAGTCTTCCCGGTAATGCTGGAGTTTAGTCTGTTCCTCGCATCTCGATTTGTCTGGTTGCTATGCAACCATGTACTTGTGTGCTGATCCAATGGACTAGGCGTCATGCTCTGCCATCTATTCCATTTTCTGTTATTGGTTTTTTTTCATCTGTCCTGTCGTGAACGGATAATACTGCAGCGGGGAGATTGTTATCTCTCTCTGTGGTTTTATCTGCTTAAACGTTAACTTCAGGTTATGTTGCTCATGGATGTATGATGTACGCAGGGTATCAAGTGGGATACTAGCAAAAAACTGACAAAAATGACAAATATTTGGGAAAAAATGACAAAAAATAAGAAATTTATACAAAAAAATGACAAATTTGTGCTAGAAAGCAGATGACTCCTGCCATGTCTCTCAATTCAGATTTAGAAAAATATTGTGTTCACAATGACGTAATTTTATAGGCTACGGGTCAAAACTAGTAACTAGTATTTTTCTGTGATATTTAATGTCCATATGAGAGGAAGAAAGAACATGACTTTTATCATTAGCGGCACTACATCGAGTGAAGGGTTAACAAATGCAGGCTTACACCCTGTAGGGCGTGATACACCCCTAGAACTGAAAGTATTACGTAGGCAGAAGATCAGCACTTTGAGGTATTACGGCTATCTCCAGCCTGTCTGCCTATTCATTGGCTTGGAATCCCAACTGATAATTCTGGCAAATCAGTTTACTGTTATTGCACAGGCATGAAACAATGAGGCAAAATCTCAACCTTAAAATGCTCTATTTTGAGATAAACACATAAGAGCTCAATGCTTTGAAGCCTAACTAGCACAGGTGAAACCTCAACTTCTGTACATCTGATAGCGGGAATTCCGGCTTAAGGCGGGAAAGTTCCATGCTTGTAATGCAGTTTTGATTGAAAATGGTACCTGTAATTAATTGAATTTGTCTACTTGCTGAAATATCATGGCAATACTTACTTGTGTTAAATTCAAACACAGTATTTACAACCCTGTGAAAAAATCTGATGTACATATGGTGGTATTACATACCATAATTTAGCAAAGACATTTTCAAGAAGAAACTTTCTAAATGTTGAAGTTATTCTGCAAAACCACAAAAATTAAATCCCCAGCAAAACTGTTCTTCTGCTAAAATTAGCCCCTGCTAAAAATTGATAACGTTTTGAAGGCTTAATACTGCTTTGGGATGAAAGGTCTACAACCTTGTAAAGCAATAAAACAGTCAAAAATGAAATTGACAGTGCTGTTGAAATGATGAAATTTGGCCCTTACCGTAATGACTAGATTAAGTCCCCTGGGGCTTATTTGTCAGAAATGTCCTATGCCTGCAAGCCCTTTCTGGTACTGGATTTTTCGTAATTTTTCGATGATTTGACTCATAAGTCAACCATTTTTTAGGCATTCTGAATGAATTAGAGGACAAAAACATGAAGAGAGAACTGTTCAACAATTATTTCAAGTTCATATTGTAATTTTTTGTTGGTTCTGACTGGTTTTTGAAAGGATGCAACCATTTCCTTTGGATGGCGCGTCCTAGGTCGGTCTTGTTCGAGGGTGGGGGCTTATTTGTCGGAATTTGGTTTTGGGGTGGGAGCTTATTCGAGGGGGGACTTTTCGAAGGAGGGGTCTTTATGGTATTTAATGTATAACATGTTGCCAAACTCAAGATTGAAAAGTTTAAGACTTGCTACCACCACCTTCAAAGCACTAACTACGCAAGATGCTGTTTATGACCAGCGAAATTAAGATATCCTTGAGATAGACTCATGTTTGATCTACAAACAATAGAATACATTAGTCGCAACAGATACTCTCATAGATGCCATGCATGTGGAATATATCACATGTGAAATTTTTTTGCTAGTTGGCTGATATGGAAAGTGACATCCCTAGTGACGGTTTTAAGTGATTTCATGGATAAATGCAGTTAGGATGCAAAGGCATGCAAATTATCCAACTTTTAAGCAAGATTCAAAAGGAACCACGCAAACATTTCGAACACTGGCCTTCATTACTTCCAAACTCCATCAATACATCAAATTTCATTCTTGACTATTGCGTTACTTCAAGCCAGATAAATGCTACAAAAACAAGTAAACTAATTCCCTCAAAATCCTTTGTTTAGCCTCAGCAGAAAAAATTAATTCTCCCAACATGACGAAAAACAGGAAACAGGAAAAATAGCATGCATTTTCTGAATGCAAAGGAGTTTATGAGGTCAAAATGCTTCCTGAAAACTAATAAGCTCCCAAATACGATCACTTCCAACTTGGGCTACTTGCTGACATTTTCTGCTGTTCTTAGAACACAAGTGGCATAGAAAGCATTCGCGAAAAGGATCAGAGTTTTCAATGTTCTGCCCTTGTATGTATCATCAAGAAAATTTACTACATCGGAGGGTTTTACTCGATACTATTAACCCTCACATCCCAAGTAGGGGCAACAAGAACCTGAAGGTATTTGCTAGAAACTTCCCTAAAATATTACAAATTATGAGCAGGAAATGCATTCCAACATATCAAAACAGACAGCTTTAATGATGACGGAAAAAGAGATGAAAAAAATGAAAAAATGATTTTTTCAATCGAAAAATGAAAACAATCAGGACATGGCAAAAAAAAAAAAATGAAAAAAACGACGCACTTGACACCCTGTTGCGATGTATGACCAGTGCTTCATGGCTGGAGCTAGTCTCCTTTAAAGTTTACCACCATCCTTAGGGATTAGCTGTTCAGGCTTAGTGTCTGTAACTTTCATCTCATACCTTGTTCTTAGAAATTGCTTGCAGAACGGAACAGACGGCTGCTTGTTTATACTTTGTAGATACACTTCCTGTGTTTGGCGAACAAGAAAGGAAGTTAACATAATGAAGCTATTTAATGCCACTGATAATGAAATGAGTTCGATGATTAATAGTATCGGGCACATGGAAGATACGCCTGACAAAACATACCGGTCAAATGTGTCCGTCAGAAAGTGGAGTGCATCGGACATTTCCTCATTTTCTGTGAACTATGTAACCTGTTTTTTATGATTATATTGGGATATATTTTTATTCATATAAGCTTTTACAGTTGAATTAAAATCTATGTTTTTATCACGTTTTATATGTTTGGTTTATGGTGTTTTCCCCTTTTTATGAATTTTATAGTGATTGTAACTTTTGTATGCTGACAGCCAACTTTAGTAAAGTGCTAACGTATGCATGAGCAGCTTAAAGTTCCGGGATTGTTGGTACAGGTCCACCAGTACATTCATTCATTAATAAAATTCACTATTCAAAGACCACGGTGGGCAAAATCGGTATGGCAAATGTGCAAGTGACCTGACAAGTACCGTCTGCTTCTAAATCCAGCCTGGATTTCTATATCTGACGTCATCAGAAAAAAAAGACTCGCTTTGATTGGTAAACGCTTCTCACCGAACAGAAATCAAAAGAAGAAAGATGGATGCCGATTCACCAGAGTTTAGCTTAAGCTTGAGATTCAGTTCCTTTCCTGGAGTAAAAATGTCTTGATGTGAGCTTGGATTTAAAAATTAGCTTGTTCTAAGACACGTGGAGAAGTTCTAGATGACTTTGAAATTTTAAACTCAAAGATTAATGAATGGCGCATGTTGACTGTAAAAGTTTAGCTTTGCAAATTCTTTATAGGCAATACATACTGAAACCATATGTAGCTACCTGCCTATCTCAGAACTGTGTTACTCTTTTCTTCTTATTGAAACATTTGATATTGTATTCTGAGATTTGTGTATTCATTGTACGGCGGCACCCTGCAAACGGCTTTATAAAGCAACCCACATATGCGTAGAATTTATCCGACCACTCCAAACAACCAGAACGGTGTGAGAGGTTCCTCAAAGTTTTAGGCTAATGATTAGCCAAGCATTTAATAGTTTAGTCTGACACTTCAGTGGTAAAATAGTCTGAATAGTCTGACACTTCAGTGGTAACACCTGATTATGAGTGTGGTTTGGCACAAGAAGAAACTATGTCAAGTTTGTTTCGGCAAACTTGTCTTTGAAGACGGACAATCTTATAAAGAGACTTGTTCCTACTGCACAGACTCTCATTAGAGGAAAATCTCAGTAACCACAACAATCTGAGAGGCCATTAAGTCCTCCAACTGTGCAATTGACCTATCTGTTCAGCAAAATCCTTCCGAATTAGTGGTGATTCACTGCCATCATCTAGGAACTCGAATGTAAGATGTTCCGCACCATCCACATACAGCTTCACAGGAAGGAATATGATGAGACTTTGTTGTAAAGCTGATCAAACATGATGGGAGGGAACTGGATACAGACTCTCAATCAAAAAAAGGCTTTTACAAGTTGGCTCGGGCTCGAAAGGAGCCATGTAACTGCTACTTAATTGCTTACTGGTCGACAAGAACAGACCAATACAGTGTCTTGAGAGCTTAAGCAATATGTTTGCAAATAAGTTGTGTCAGGCTACTCCAACTAAAGTTTTCATTACATCTGAACACCTCTATGAAATGAATTAAAATTGGAACGCAATGTACAGCAGAAATAAATATCACAGGCACCAGGAACATTTAAACGCAATCATGAAACTTTTCAAAAGTTGGTAGTGACGTTTGTTTAGGTATATACGTAGCCCCAGTCCTAACCTAAAACCATCACAGTCTTCGACCTCTTCAATCTCTTATTATTGGTCCCTGTGGTCACAAAAGTCTTCGCTTACTAAATCTGTATGTGCTACAGGGAAACCTCTCTGTAGCGGACATCCCATATAGCGCGGACACCTCCTTACAGCAGACAGTTTTTCTAGGAACGGGGCGAATCAGAGTCAAACTCTCATAGAGAAGCCTCTATATAGCGGGCAGTAAATTTCGGACTCACAGGAGAAATTCCCTGAAAGTAAACCTCTCTATTGTGGACCCTTGAATTTTTATGGATACCTAACAAAAACCTAGCATAAAAGTAAGCTTTTCTGCAGGTTATTGCTTGTTTTTCATACATTTCACAAACTTCTAAGTCATCAGCGATGTTACCAAATGCGTTTACTTTGTCTTTTCTGTAAAATACATATTGAACTGGAATCTGGAATCCATTGTTTAAAAATAGAGACACCTCTTGTGTAGCACAAATTAGTGCGAATAAATAGTCGAACCTCTGTGTAGCGGACACCTCCTTATAGCGGACACTTTTTTGCGGAACCGTAAGTGTCCGCTGTAGAGATGTTACCCTAGAGACTTCTTGTTTGTGTGTTATGGCATGATACGTAGATGTCTGGGGGGCTGGTCTCTTGCATATCCCAACCACCAGTTGAATGTGTTTATGGTTCCAAGTTCTCATGGGCGATAGTGCCTCTTAGATCCCCATGGATACAGCGACCATCACGAAATGGGGAGCCTTCATGGTTTGGAGCTAGTCCCCTGAAAAAAAACGTCATCTTTGTGATATTCATATTAGTTCACTACGTCAGTTCGCGTGTTCACTACGCTACCAAGAAGCTCTGCTTTCTATTTCAACATGTCTGTTCAGACCAACATGACGCGGGGCCGTTAAAGTCTGTTCTATTCCAAATTTTGTGGTCATTTCCTGGCTTATGTGGGAAATCCATCCATTGATTGATATGACATGATTGAGAAGCAGTAATTGGCAGCGCAGATTATGAGCCACGAGCGCATTGGTAGATATTACCAACTGGGCTGTCACAGAACGACCACGAGTGCCACTGATGCAGGTACGTCTAGTACTATGAACTACGAATTAATATTTCAAAAAAGGCGAACGCAGTTACATGGTATGTTTGATGCGTGTATTGTATACCAGGTGCAAGAAAATGTTGCCAACTTGTTGCAATCCCGGACATACTATATATCCCTTTTGCTTGTATACATGGAAATGGTCATTTCAGAAAGAAAAATGCGATGTGAGAAAGCCCCCTCCCCCAAAACCATGATGGCCAAATCAATGAAGATGCACAAACATTTTTTACTTATAGCTACCCTGAAACATCATTGTACACAGGGGGAGGGGATTTTGGTGGCGTTTGTGTCAATTTTGCATGAGGTACGATATATTTTGTCCGGGATTGTAGCTGACCTTATTCGTGAAACTGGTCATCGGATTTAGCCGAAAATTTCACTTACGATAGCGATCAACTCGCCGTAAATAATGGAAACTTTGCTTGGGATTAGCAAGGCATGGCGGCAAGAAGGTTTGTTTTGTGAGTAAGCAAATTGTTTTTCGAGCTTATGCACAATTAGCTGCCTGAGAAGTCATAACGTTGACTCAAAACGTTTTGCATTTAAAGTAAATGGGGTAAAACGTTGCAAAGTCCGTAGTCAATAAAGTGCAGTCATGTTTTTTAATGCATTCACGTACTGTTTATAAAAACAAAATTGTATATGTGAAAACGTACAAAGCGTAAAATGCTGTAACATCAATAAAGACTTATGTTGCCGGATTACGTAAACTTCTGTTGGAAGAATAGAAGACAAATATCGAGGAGTATCATAAGGTATTGACTGTCCCTGTTGTTCGGAAGGAACTTGTAACTTTTTGAGTTTAGAACCGGAAAGCAATACTGTATTGTAGTATTTCTGAATGTGCATTTCCCAAGATAGAGCAACTTTCCTGTAGAATTGTTTTTTTGATTGACCGCTCTTGCAAAAAGTAATCAGCGTCTGTGTAAATATTTTTCATAAAAAGTTTAATTTACGGTTTACTCTTTTACTCTGCGTGCAGCGATTATACTGACGCATTGTAACATCTTTCAGTGCTGCGAGTTGCTCATTTTTATGCTCTGCTTGGCCTTTCCATCGGTGGAGCGTCCCTGCTAACAGGAAGGAGGTTAGTACTATAACCCAGGTGATCTTCCAAGCTAGCTCCTGCTTAGGTGAACAGGTGTGTTGTGTTTTGGCTGCCTTGTTATGTGTCCCACGCTCTCCACATCTTAGTTGCAAGTCTTTTTTGAAGTGTGATACTCCTAGTCTGATGATACACTTCTTATTACGCTCTAGTGATTTGTTTGTTTTTCATCATACATCTGATTGGCTGCTTATCTTGAAAATTTTTTGTCTCGACTGTTTCTGCAGAATTGGAATGAGATGCTTGATGCTTGATGTTTGCATGATCGCGGATTTGCAAGACCATTGATTCCCAAATTGACTTCTTTTTGTCATGGTCATAGTCTCAAACGAATAAGTGAAGTTAAGATTTTCATTACCAAAGACCATACATTCGTACTCTTTTTACGTCATAATGATTTGAGGCAGCACTTTCCCTGCAACCAGTGTCTATTTGATGCATGTAGATCGTTCTGTATGGGATATATACTACTTTGTTTAGAAGCGAAGCTCTTCAGATGATTTGCCCGTCTTCTGAAGCTATTTACTCACTCAATTCTCAATGGTTTTTGGTTGATGTGCATAATTGTGCTTGGTATGCCAGTGTGACAAAAGTATATATTTGCAATCAGAGTGACGAGTCATCGTAATGCCATCCCTTCACATCCGATTTCATATTAATTGCTTGTTGACAGCCCGCATTTCCAATCCCACAACGAAAGATATTTGCAGCGCCATTTTCTCAGATATGTATCGGAAAGTGAGGTGTCATTATCCATCATTAGGAAACTTGTAGCTCATGGTAATTTGTGTGGCCGCACTAATCATCTCTGAGCTAGTATGACTGGAGTCTGTGCAAACGGCTTTTGGAATAAAAATTTAGTCGGATACGAATAGCGCCATTCCAGTTTTGTAACAATATTCCATTTGGATAACTTATGACACATGCTAGTCATTTTTCTGTGCATATGCCGTTTTTGTTCTGTGCTGTATTGCACACGTGTAGCTTCGATGTAATGTTTGTTTGCAACCGCAACCAAATTGTTGGCAATCATTTCTGTTAGGAATGGCATGCGATTGGTATTATGTGGTCCTCTCGCAGTCCTCCTAC
Source organism: Scolionema suvaense (assembly GCA_027575255.1). Classification (NCBI taxonomy): domain Eukaryota; kingdom Metazoa; phylum Cnidaria; class Hydrozoa; order Limnomedusae; family Olindiidae; genus Scolionema; species Scolionema suvaense. The sequence continues at coordinate 5,419 of JAOBRC011076446.1, read as the reverse complement.
CGCGACAAAAAGACGAAGGGTTGATAGTTGCAGATGGAAGGATTTTAAATCCAACACTTTCGGAGCTGGAAACGTCATAATGCAAGCTACACTTCATCCAATAATTAACGGAACAAAACAAATGGCAGATTAGTGCCCTAATCGTCAACATACCTTTTGGCAGATCGGGGAGTATTAAGAGAGTCTGTTCGTTTGAAATCACTGAGTCATAGTGCACTATGCTGTTCGATGTAGTGAAGCAGTCAAAAGTACACGTCCCTTCGGCATTATCTGTTCATTTGCATTAAGGCTATATTTTTTCATTTTTTTTGCGAGGGCAATTTTTCTGTTACCGCATTGGGTTATAGTGTAGCGGTGAAAACTAGCAAGAAAAAAAAAATTATGTTTCTTAAAATGTATCTCACGTCTTTGACGATGCGTAGTATATCACGTGCTATGATTGACTGAAAAACTTTCCCTAAAAAATGTTCGATCTGCGTCTTTACCGTGCGCGTATTCAGTATTGTCATCTCTGGAAGATATGCGAAGTCTCTTGATAGGAAGCTGGTTTTTATTTTTATGTTGATCTCTACTGTTCAGCTTCACCAATAGATAGTCAACTGGTTAACTCAGAGAGCGCATGGGCGAGTTTCCAGGTGAGATTTTCTTTCTTTCGTGGTAATTTGCGCTGCTTTAATGTATGTACGTCTCAAGCTTGGTTGAATTTGGCCTTGTTTTTGAAACTGACTTAATGATACCTTTGACCCTGCAACAGATTCTCAAAACAAAGAGAACAAAATAACTCACGCTGCATACCTCGTAAGGATCATCCAATGGTGCTTCAATCAAAGCGCTTCGTCAAACCTAAAGTGAACGAATCTTTCTTGTGCAAGCGTTTGATAAGCGGCTGTCCACTGGAATTGTTTTCTCTCACCAGCAATTTTCAGTACTGAATGATGTGCTTTGAAATTAGGTAGGGCATGATTGTGGGAGTTAGTCATGGAATACTAAGACTTTTGTATGCATCCCAGAAACGATTGTTTATGCTCAATTGTTTTTCTAAGAATCACTAATTGAAGGCTCTTTATGGTTGTATCCTGCGAAGACTAATTAAAGTCTTTAATTGGTGTTTTCCTGATGAGGCTCGTGTTAGTCTTTTTAGCATTCTATTGGCCATGGCCTAGATGGTGTGCTGGTCAAGCCACGTACCGTAATTGTCTGAATGTTTAATTTTCTACCTTTTAACAGGGGGCGCTCATTCAGGCCGGGGCGTTTATTACACAAAATGCAAAGTAGGTACTAGTAATAACGGATAAGACCGTATATAGTAAACAGACGAAAAAAATACACATGCTGAAGCTCTCTATGCCCATATCCCGTTCTTCATTCTTGTTCCGTTTTGGTAAACTCCCTTATTACAAAAAGTAAAAAAGACTATCTGACTGAAGATAATTCTTCTCATGTTCTTCATTGCTATAAACTATTTGTGTGAGCGCCTATGTTCATCATACGCTACAAGTTTCCAAGTGAGCGCCCCCTTCTTGGTTTGAGGGGTGCGCTCATTTAAGCCGAGGCGCTCATTAAATTTCTCAGTTGGCAAGAGGGGCGCTCATTTAAGCTGGGGCGCTCTTTCGGATAATTACAGTACTTGGAAAGTTAGGCGCTTGAATCATGAGACAATGTATTTTCCATATGGTGCATAATTCGCTGTCATTAATTTTACATGTTTTTTGTCGCTCATCATCTCCAACTGCAGCTGCACTTGGGGTCCTGACCCGGTTCTCTGCATAACTTTCTTGTACAGCGCAAATTCCTTTCTTTTCTGGAGCCGGTTTCAAAGTTTCGTTGCCATGCTGATGGTTATGTTCGATTTACAGGTGTAGAACGCACCGAAATATCTGTTTTTTGTTACAATGTGCTGTTTCTAGAAATTTCATAGAAATCTGCATTCTGTCCATCTAAATTCTTCATTATGAGATGCAAAATGGTCATATGTACGGCGTGCTCTTAACGCATCCTTATGCTTAGTGGCGCTTTGCATTTCAAAGATTTTTCCCACGGCTTGTGCTCAGTGAACGCCGTACTCCTAAATAAAAAACCCATTTTGTCACTGATAAGTTTTAGAAATTGCAGCTAACTTCCTGTGCCGCTTTCAGACCATCTAATTCATATTCCCGGAAAACAGCTTTAATAATCATATGCCTAATCGCATCCAGTTTGAGTCAAAATAGTTTTATCCAATGCAAAAAACAACCGTATTATTGGTCGCATGCTCTTATAAGTTAATCTTCACATGATATTCATGCTTTTCGGCAAATCGAATTTATTAGAGTTTGGCCAGGATCAAAATTTAGAGTCCGGTTGCAGTATGTTACTTTGCGCGTATAATATCAAAACGTTTAATTTCAGAGATTCTATCGAATCCTGCTTTCATTAACTGAACCTTGCTCTGTCTGTTCAATGCTTTGGGAACTAATCCTCATCTTAAACTGAGACTGAACAGAACTATGCGCCTGAACCTTTGCACGGAAAGTGTGTTTCTGAAAGTCATTTTGATCGCCTGGTAGCAAAATGGACACCGATAAAATCGGAAAACCGTCATGGCAGGAGTTGATTTACCATTGCTGGAAAGCTTCAATGTAGTACGTTCGATGAAATGTTCCTAACTTCCGAGCATATAGTGATCTTACAGGGGGGTCACTGAAGGGTACATTTTTCGTATAGTAATTCATGATTTCACCACTAGTTCTGAGGAAATCTCTGGAACTGAGCCACAGTCATCAAATCAAGAGCCCAAACGACTTGGTTTAGAAGGTTGACTTACATATGTGCAATGACGCTAGTCAAACTAAAACAAATATTTGCGATCTTTCGAATGCCTCGTCCTACATTCTTAGTTACGTGAGGACATATTGGAGAATGGAGTTAAACTCTGCAAAAGGTTTCACATGTTAGTGATGTTTTTTCTATCTAAATTGTAAATAGTGGATATTGTTTGCGTGTTTGTGGACTGCCCCTTTTCAGGAGAGTTCCATAAAACGAGCTATGTCCGTCGTTCACCAACGCCTTTTCCCGGATAACTGTTCAATGGATTTTTGGTGTTTCAATTTGGCATGAGGATCAAGATCAGTAAACGAAGCAAGGAGCTGGGTTTTGTGAAAAATGTTATTTGGGGATGGCAGGCGGTAATTTCCGCCCCAAAATGGCCAGCTTTTTAAGTTTTTCCGGTTGTTTCGAGAACATTTCGTTAGCTTTTCGTAATTTTTGGTTTGAATCTCCGGGACAGTATAGCTGATGTAATGGGTCAGAGGACATGTCAGGTATAATTCCTGTTTGGCTTGAGTGTTGCCATTTTTACAATCAGAGCTTTTTCAAAATCTTTAAAGAACAGTCTGTTATTTTTTTTGTAGACTTAGGGGAAACACGGCGAATGTCATGAACCATGTGTCTTACCTGGAGAAAATCTGTAATCGTGGACAAAACGTATTGGCACAAGCATAATATCTGGCACTGTGAGTGGTATATCAGTTCTACTTCGATGTACTTCATGGCTCCATTCCCCCGAAACAATATTGCCAGAAGTTAGTACACTATGGAACACTAAATGGCGTATCCATGAAGGATGCGAATGCATGAGCGATCATGCCGAACATAGTTCCTACCATAAGCAACATTGTTTTGGGGAAAGGGCCTCAAAAAAAGTTACGAAATTGCTCTGCATATGATGACATTTAGTTGTAGTACGACATGGACCCACACTTACACGTGTGCCCATGGTTGGGCCATGATGGTTTTTCAGCTTCCAGGTGGCAATTCACGTCCGAAATGACTATGACAGATCATAAGTTTCTCATATTTTTTGGTGTAATTATGTTGTGAACCGTATCTGCGAAGTTTAGGGTTTTTGTCTCGGAAGGGGTAATTGCTTCCCCGCCCCCGGGCAGCATAACGGTGTACACTGACCCCGGGCAAAAAGTTATCCTCGCGAAATGTTTTGGCACAAAAGGCTTTTTTCAACCAAAGTCAAAAATGGACTTTTTACGACTTTTGATTGTAGCAGAACGTTTGACTGCAAGCGCTTCAAAGAATTTCTCACGCCCTTTGTCCTGTAAATTACGCGAATAATTGAAACATCTCAAGACACTCCCTACCGCACCCTGCTGATACCCTGGAAATATCAAGAAATAATTCTTCAAAAGTCAGAAGTAGTATGTGTCTCTGCAGTTTCTAGCAATTTACGCTTCTAAACCGAATTCTACGTCCTTTGTGTACTAAACTACCTGAGAAATTATAACATCCCAAGTCACGCCGAAAAACAAGCCCTACCACACCCTGCCGATACCCTAAAAATGTCAAAATATGATTTGTCAATGCCAGAAATAGTAAGTCTCTGTCTGATTCCTTCCCTGATTTGCTGCTCGTTACTTGTCGACCTATTTTCATTTACTCGTGGAACTGAACATTGTAAAGACGCGCATGTGTGCCTAAATGTTTTGGCAGAGATTGCAGATATTCCTGTTATTTTTTTTGCTATGTATCATTGGCAGTAAACCTTAGTGTCTTACATGGTAATAATCTATGGATTAGGCATGATCTTTCTGTATATCAGGTCTAGCTTCCGTGGACAACTGAAACGAATGTGTTTCCTTGGTCGATAATTGTGATGTCTAGAGAATGTGTTTTTCGTTATTGACATCAGTGCAAGTTGGTTGACATGGGTTGGACTTTTTGGAACCAACATCAAACTTTGTTACATAAGCATTGACTTATTCATGGACATTGCCAAGTCTTTTTCACAAGAAACTGATACAAGCGTATACCAAGTAGAGGAATATAATACTTTAATATATTGATATTTTCGTAGTTGTGATGGGATGCGTATGTTCCGAGGAAAAGCCGATTGAAAGAAGTCAAGAATCAGAGTATCTTGAACTTCAACAAGCATCTGAAGGGGAAGCCTATTTGCTCATGTATGCTCTTAGTGGGACGTCCAGCTGCAAAGCCGACTTACACACAAAACTTCAGTGTATAGCAGATAAAGAGCGCAAAATGGTTCCGGACTTCACAGAATTAAAACGTAACTGGAGAGGACGTCTGACATTAGAAGTGAACGAGACTGTAAATAAAACTGACCAAAGGCTATGCGATATTAAACAACTGTAGCTGTTTTGTTGCAAGCTTCCAGTTTGGGATTGACAGTCAACGCAATTGGCTCTTATCTGGATTATCACTCGCTGTTCAGAAAATAAGAGACCAGAATGGACCGCGCTGCTCATACTTTTCGAAAGTTTGTTTGACATGCAGCAGTTTGTTTTCTAAGTAGTCGCCTGTGGTCAATGCTTGCTTTTACTGATTTGAAATCAAGCATGTCCCAGTTTGATATACTTATGTGTAAATGCTCGATGTGTTTGTCAGAGAAGTATTTTTTCGTTTATTTGTT
>JAOBRC011075335.1:0-16064 GCA_027575255.1 Scolionema suvaense | reverse complement strand
TCACACAGATTAATCAGATTTAGACTAGTTAATGAATCTGATTCATTAATTAATCCGCGTGTGTGACTACGGCTATTCTGCACTCAGCAAAAAATATGATTCCATCAAACACGAGTTTTGGTTCCTCAAATTGTTCTGTTTCAAAAGCCAGATTGCATAGTGACAAAGCATATCCAAAAATTCTATGAGAACTGATATGAATAATAAATGCAAGGGCTTGGCCATAGGGAACCGGAGTGGAAATTAAAATTTTTCAACCCTGAGGTGAACAGAAGGCAAATCTCACATGGCACGGAACTCCAAAAGTTCTCCATCAGGTAAAAAGAAAGAATAACAACAGATGCATCGTTTAGGAAGCACGGAAAGACAGAGCACAATGAAAATTACGGAGAACAGCAAAATTGCTCCCATTAATTTCTACAGAAATGCCCATCTTGCGTGGGTCCATTTCGCCAGAAAAATAGGCTGTCTGCAGTTCAACAAGTCACATCAGCTCCCAAATGAAGAGTGCTACTCATGGCTGAATGTAACACTAGCTCTTCCGAATTACTTCTCACAATACGATATCTCAAATCAGTTTCTTCTTGGCGAAGGAAGCCTTGCACTCCCTCTCTCAACGTCCTTCTCCAGGTTGGTTTCACATTGGCAAAGAATGCTACGATGGTGACGGTGATCACATTCATTGAATCACTTCTTATTAATCCCTTCCAGAAACAAGAAACAGCTAACTCTTACTATTCCTTTCCATGTTGTTAGGTTTGTATGTCAGTCTTTCAACTCCAGACATCGATCTCCAAAATGCTGCCTATTTTTCGCGGCTCATTTGAATATTGGAGATGAAACGAAGAGTGGAACGAGTTTGTTAGCAGGTACAACAATCTACTGCCCCCATACTCGAATACCCCCAGCCAAGGAGATGAATCAGTCGCCTCTCTTAAGCTTCGTTGAGCAAGGACTGCCGTGTACAGGCTTCTTCGATAGAGACTTCCCGGTATATCCCAGCACGCACAACTAGTGAACACCGGCCTTGATTTCATGTGACGGGATAATGATAATGGGTACTCACTGGACACAAAATTACACATTTACGATGCAAAATCGGGCGAAAAAGATCAAAAGGACCATTTTTAAGTTAATGACAAATGTTGTAGTACACGAAACCAAGGCTTTAGTTGATATGATTGACGCATCGCGCAATTTGGGAGTGACTATTGGCCATTGAATGGGACGGATAAAAATCCATTGGAAGAACCAATGTCTTCGCAGAACTACGGATCCTCATGCAATGAACGAGTTAGAAACAGAATTTTGTCCAAAATTGCCGCGTGCAGGCGGTGACGTCACCTAGCTTATGTTAAAAGTCAATTTTTCGAAAAATAACAAAAATTCAAATTATTTTCTTTTAAATCTGGATTGGATTGGACTCTCCAGTTCATGATCAAACTTGTGTGACTAGCAGATTGCTTACCTTCAGCATATTTTGCTAGCTGTGATTCTACTGTACGCTGGTTGCTCGTCTGACACGGTTTCCGTCGTCAATATGTAGCTCAAACTCTGCCCCGACATAAGGCTGCAATAGCCTTTACAATAGGATCAAGGGAAAGTTTTCCCCCTATCACCCGACTGAGACACATCTGTATCATTGCTCTGACACGGTTTCGGTCGTGCAGCGTATTAAGCATGGCTCTGTCTAGACAGTACTGAACACAACAGAATGGATCTTGATTGTAGTATTTTGAGCATGACGTGCATCCACCTACAATCATTGCCAAAATATTTTCGCCTAACTGATTTTGGTGAAGATTTTTGGCAATGATTGTCTGAATTTCGTATATCTGTATAGTGGTGACATCCCTTGATTTGGTGCTTTTTACTGGTTTCTATGACTATTTAAAGCCTGCTACAGTGTTGCTAGATGACTTAAATTGCTTGCTGGGCGTATTTGGATGTTTCGTAACAGTTGGGCGGTGTCGGGGGGTGGGCTATAGATAGAAACAAGCAAAAAAGTCAAATTTGACACATTTCGTGATATCCATTGATTTGATGCTCTTTGCTTTGTTTCTATGACTCTTTAAAGCCTGGTGCAGTGTTGCGGGATGAAAAAAACTTGCTTGCTGGTGTATGTCGTTGTTTTGTTGGATGTTTTTTGTTTTTTTTTTTGGGGGGGGGGGGTGTTACTGCCTGAAAGAAGTAAAAATCCGGTTTGACTGTTACATGGGGCTTGATCCCTTCCAATCGTGTTTGTATGTGATCGTTTGTGATGATGGCTGCTTATTGATGATGGATACTCTTTGATATACTGATTTTATCCTTTAGATCAGATAGTGGTTATAGATCTTCATCAAAGTGTTTTCCCACGGACGTAGCCGGAGACTCTTTTTAGTAAAGAAAATTTGTAGTGATCATGTTGATCATACACTCTGAATCAATGTCAGGCAAAAGACCACTGAAAATGAGCTTCGTTCACTTTCCACACCTCTCTGGGTTCATTTTCAGCACGTATTCTGTTTTCAGTATCTAACTCTATTCCGTATGGGAAGGGGGGGGGGGGGGTTGTTGATTCCGCCCCCTCGGGTTTTCGGCAAATATCTCAAAAACGGCAAAAGCCTACAACTTTCTTTTTCTAGACTTTTAGTTATAGGAGTTTACGCATATCCTGCCCAAATTTGGTGCAATTTGCTTTGCCCGTTCCCGAGATATCGCCCTTTTGTCACGTAACATGTTACTAATTTTCTGCATTTTAAACACATGAACTCCATAAAATACCCGCAAATGAAAACTTTCGGGGACTTTAAGTCTATTTTCAGTCTTGTAGGGCCATTGTCATGTAACACAATCAAAACCGCGTTAAAATGATTAATTAAGCAAATTTTTGAAATTTTGCATAATTAGGCACCAACTGCTAATTATGATGACGTCACTGAATAATTAATGAGACTGCATAAATTATGATGACGTCAAATTGTTTATCACATGTTGGTCTATCACCATACCAAGTTTGGTGTTCATAGCTATAGCCAATCCGGAAATACTAGGAGGTGGGGGTGCGGAATCAACCTCCCCCCATACGTACAAAGACCAAAATGACCCCATACGGAATAGGGTCAAGGCGTGGCCTGACCTGTTGACGAGCATGGTTATTACAGTCCTAAAGTGTAAGAATAGCACAGGTACATTGTATTTGCTCTAAAACAGTGTGTTTCACTCATTAATGTGATTTCATTGGGCACCTGCCCTGCTCAAAGTTTTGAAATTTTCAGACAATCATTGCCAAAATATCTTCGGCAAACTGATTTCGGCGAAGAATTTGGCAATGTTTACGAATTCCACGTTAATTGTTCTCCAAATTACCTGAAAAAATGAAAAATGCCAGGCTTCGCCCAAAAACAATCCCTACCACACCCTATCCTAAAAGTGCCAAAACATGATTTTTCAATGGTCAGAAATAGTACAGAAAGAGACATCCAACTCGGCATACACGCGTGGTGTCGAACATTTGACGTTCTTAGTGAAAAGAGAAAACGCATATCTCTACTATGGCGGCACGCAAGAAATTTCCACGAGGGCGTAGCACCAACTGTATCATGAACGTGACAGTTATCTTCCATGACGATGCCATGCTACGCCATGTATCAGTCTCATGCCATATGTGCATCAATATATGTTACTGGTGGTTAATTAGTCGCCGGGGTTGCATACCATAGGATCCGCACCAGGACACAGGACTGCAGGACTGTACTTCACTGTGGGATATATATAGAAACAGTCTTCAAGCTTTGATCAGTCTGAAATTTTTCTTCTTTTTTAGCACTTTAATTTCTATATTTGGACTGCAATGCTCGTCTGTCACATGGCATGCTTCTACATTGGCTTTTGTTGTCAAATATTAAACCAAAAAATTAAAAGACGTGCAAAGAAGGTTCAGAAGAAGATACACTTACCATCTATGTTCTTATGCACAATAAGGCTTAGTTATAATACTATTTATACTATATATGCATATACTCTCTTCCCGTAGCGATCAATGTGAAAATCTAGTACTTTACATAAACTTCAATTTTTACTCTAAAGGATAAGTAGCCATACTTCATATTTCTAAATTTTGCCAAAACGGTTTTCTAGCATTAAATCCGAATTTAGAAAATCTATTTATCTTCAGCAATCCCCTGTTGCCCGAATATTTCGCACTCAATTTTATTCGGCCTTATTTTTGCGTAAATAATTCATAGAGGCAGGTTTATCATGGATTTCTTGACATGGATCTCCTTCTTCTTGTTGCAGCTGGTTCAGCCTTTCAAAGATTGCTTTAAGAGATCAGGTTTATCCCAACATACCGACGAAGAAGCTTTTCCTTGATGCGTTCCTGCTGTCGAGTTCCTATTGAAATTATAATACACATTGTTTTAAACGACAAATCCCTAGCACGAGTAGTCGCATTTTTCTCCCAGTGTGTTGCCGAGCTCTTGCAAAAAAACTTTCCGTTGCGAAGTTTAGTGACATTATGATGCTCTAAGATATCATCTTTACTGAGCAAGATTTGCTATTTTCTGACGGATGATACAAAATGCACATCAAAGGCGAAATGGTAAGTTGGAGATGTGCAAAGTATTTAATTATTTCTAGGAAGAGTTTGTAACGGTGCAAATTTCATTTCATATAATGAATTTTATATTGTAATTAGAAAACTCGACTACTTGATATTAGCCGAATTTATTTTTGCCAAATTGTTACATTCATACGGTTCTCTGTGATCAAGTATATTTCTACTACCTCCTATGATACTGTTAAATCGCTTCAAAATTTGCCCCAGAGAATTGGGCGGATTCCAGCACCAAGAACTGCTGGAATGCACACCAAGGTTTAAAATTGTTTATTTCAATAGGTGGTGTGAAGGCAGGTAACATGTCCCTCAGTTCAATACTGCATTGAATATTTTTACCCGTGTAGCAAATTACTATAGCTTGCTGAAGTGTGCTGACATTGAGAGTCTGTGAGCATGGTTCAATTCCCCATTCACGTTAATATGAAAATAATACACTTAGTAATGTTTAACTTTACGCTTGTTTTCTGGACAGCTTCTTCCTAATTACTCAATTTAGTTTGTAAACCATTGTCTGGGAATGAGAACACTACCAAAACATCGGCTCATTTTTTAGAGTTAGTCATGACGGGAGCAAAAGCTTCCTGTGCGTACTTAAAAGGAATGTACTGCTAGTACCGCACTGAGGGGAAAGCATTGTTTTAGTCAGAAGTTTGACACATGCGTTTGTGCGAGGAAGTGTCCTTCTGGGGTAAAAACTTAAATTTGTCATGATTCACAACACGTACTCTTCATCAGGGTATGCTTTGTCCCGGTTACCACTTAGATATTCTGCTGATTGTGTCGTTAAGGTTCTTCCAAAATAAGAAAAAATATATACAATATATGGCATTAGTCCCATTTTCTGATACTCTATCGTGGTAGTATCGAACATCGTATCTTCAGTCCTATGATTTTATGATAAAAATGAATAATTATGGTTCCTTCATGTACGCTCACAGCTTTTGCAACATAAAAATGCGTGGGCGCGGCAGAGTCAGCTGCGAAAATAATATCGTTTTGTTGAAATGCATGCAAGGGGATTGGACTCTGCTTGAAACTTATAGACTCCTCGTCGGTTGCCGTAGGTTGGTAAAGAGATAGACGTTAGACGTGCACACGCTGTTTTGATTCTGAAGTAGGATCTTGTATATCGTGAAGTTCATCCCGGATTCGACGTGACCTTGGACGGACCTATCCAATTTATAAGCCAGGCCTTCTTGGTGTGGTGGAGGTTGGTATAGAAGAACTTGGTCACCCACGTGGAACTGCACTACAGTTTTGCTCTTGCCATGAGCGTATTTCTCGTCTCTTCGGAGTTATCATTGACTTGATTTCAAAACCTGAAACGCAGACAGCAACTTTTATCGTAAAGCAAATAGAGGAAAAAATGGAGATTTGCCAATGCAGTCTAAGGTACGCGAATAAAATAGGTGCTATGTAATTGTCCCAATTATCCTGTAATTTGTTGATGTAAATGTGCAAGGCCGAGTTAAGAAATCAGTGAATTCGTTCCACTTGTCCGTTGGTTTGGGGATGGTAACCGGAGGTATATATTAGCATCACATCCAGAAAATTACAAAGAGCTCGTATGACGTGCGACAGATACTTCTGACCGCGATTCGATAGTAGGCACGCGGAAAGCCGTGGCGAAAAATACCTACAGTCGAATCTCTAATAGCGACCACCTCCGAATAGTGGCCACCTCTCGATAACAGCCACTACCATTCAGTCCAATATGCTTCCCGTACGTTTTCCTTTATAGAGAACCTCCGAAAAGCAGCCACCTCCCAATAACATTTAGCGGCCACCTGGTACCGTCCCAAATGAAAAACAATGAAGGAAGTTCAGCTCTAAATGCGGTCACTCACATATTTGTTCTACTTTTTGTCTAAAAACATCTGATATTTATGCACGAATTTAGTGCTAAAGCATACTTTTTGCCATAAAAAAATGATTACTTTGTACAAAAGTGCTTGATCTTACCGTTACTTTCACGAGATATCCTGATTTTAAGTCTTCAATTTTTGTGATGCAATCAAAATTCTCTAAATCAAGCTCTCAAAACCTTTAACTAACGGCTACCTCCCAATAGCGGCCACCTAACCTTGGCGGTAAAACTGGCCTCTATTAGAGGTTCGACCGTGATGCAAAGATAGCTGTCGTTACGGTAAAAGCCTTAATGCTAGGTAACGGGACAAACACGGGGTAATGTGTAAAGCAATTGATAGCTGTCAAGATGTATGAATCACCTACTTTAGTTCGCAGATGTGGACTCACTATATCAACGTCGACAGCCTCGAAAGGTTTTGTATAAATGCAGGTTTGCATTAATCCAGTGTTGTGTTTCCTAGTCTCCTTCGATTATCTGCATTGAAGGCAACTCGTAATCCACTTTTTGATATCTTCCTCTATGCCGAACCAATAAAAATCAGCTCTCAAACGCTCCAATACTTTTGTACGGCCAACGTGTCCAGGAGACTAGGGAAGTCATTTCCTGCATTCAGAACATCACACGGAAATTTACGCAACGGACTAGAGAATCGGGAAAGCGGTTTTCCCGTTCATTTATATCGCTGACTTGGAGTTCTTGTTATGGCTGTGTGGGAGCATAAAGAGTGAGAAAAAAAACGACTAATTCTAGTCCACATGTCCGGCTAATAATGGTGCATTTGAAATGCAAAGAGCAGAGGACATAGATAAACCTCTGGAACAGCAATTTGCCTCAACAAGGAAGATTCAGTGTCAAATATATCGTAATGAAATAAATAGCCATCCTTAATGTGGTAGTATTTAACGCATGCGCGTTCTTTCATGTGCGTTCTTTCTTGGTTTTGAAGGGTGTAGGATAAGGTTCAAATAAATGAATAATTTTCTGTAGCTTTGGATATGCTCGTCGTCCGATTCCAATTTTTTATAAAGGTGGACCTTCGTGAGATATGAAGCAGAACGGGTCCTCACCTGGTAGAGATATTGCCGATGCGATACAGCATCTAGTACTAGAGATATGTCACCGTACGTAGTATTGGAATCTGGTGAAGAAAGCGTAGTTACAAGACGACCGAGGCAGTCAGCATTAGCCTTTGCTGAACCTTTGCGAGAGCAGGTTTTCGTAGTCAAACTCAGGAAGAGTTAATGCTCATGAAACTAGATGTGTATTAGTGTAGTTTAAGTCAAACAACCACTTGAGATTGTGATGGTCAGTCATGACGGTGAAGTTCACGCCAGATAGATAACAGCAAAGGCCCTTAACTGCCCAGACAGCGAGTGCTTCCAATTCTCGGGCGTCATATGAACGTCCCAACTTATTAAGGCAGTGAGTTAAATAGCAAATGACTTTGCTGTGTTAGGACCTCTCCTAAACCAAACTGTTTGAAGGATGAATGGAAGGGGACAAATTTAGGTATAAAAGGAGCTATCAAAAGCTCCTTTCTTTAGATGAGCAAAACATGACACATTCTTCCGACCAGATAAATGGTGTATTAACTGCTGTTAACTGTTGCAGAAGGTGAGATACTACTACCAATATGCCCCAGATACCTGCAAATATGCACATAGATGAATTGAGCTTTAAGCCAATTTGCCGAGTGGGTTCAAATGCGCGCCTCAAATGAGAAGGATGATCAATCCAGGATGAGCCATAAAGTATTACAGGGTCATCCACATATATTAGGAGGACCTTAAATTTGAAAGCTGCATAAGCTTTTACTCCTAGTCTTTGGAGAGTAGCCTGTCCGTTTATAAGACCGAAGAGCATTGACAACTATTCAAATATACCTCGGTGGCAGCAAAAGGCTGTTTTTCAATGTCTTGTGGTGCCATGGGGATTTGCCAATAGGCAGAGGCCATCTCCAGTGCAGAAAAATGCTGTGCTTGACCCAACGAATCAACCGCGTCATAAATATTTAACAATGGATAAACATGGGATTTGGTCACTTTGTTTAACTTTCTATAATCACAACAAAACTTGACGCTATTGGACCCTGGACACCTCACCAGAACGATCGGGCTCACCCATCGGGACTGGGATTTGTGAATGACTCCTTTGGCTAACATACTTTGATGTGCTCATCTATAATCTCTCGATCTGGCACGGGAGATACTGGGTGTGAGTTCCCAGTGTCAATTGTGAGTCAGAATAAGCTAGCGCGTATTTGATTACCCTCTGTGGTATAGCCTGCAACCATAGTCCAACCTGCGCTCATCCGCTTGCTTGAAGTTACAACTTCCGAAGAGTCTGCCAGCAGGCTATCTGCGGGAGCAAAGATATCCGGTAATTCTTCTAGGAGTTTTTGATGGTCTTCCACTTTTTATGTATTGAGTTTATCGCCATATTTGACTAATTGGATTAGTTTATCTGAGACAAATGGTGGACTGCTATCTTGGAATTCAGTACTTGAGCTGTAAACTGTATCGCTGCTACTAAGAGGCCGGCAGGAACCAATAGTGGCACCCTGAAATAATATAATTTCGCTAAGAGTCGCTAATACTGGCTATCGCACAGGAGAATACAGTGGGATGGTGAAAAGAAGTGAATCTCAGTAATCCGTAGGCAAGAATGGAGTAGATACATAAGGAGTACCAACACTAGCGGATGCACATAATTGCTCACAGTAAAGCTCGAAATACACGGGGATAATTCAGAGGATACCTTGATGTCTGGTGCAACGGGTGCGCGAGCCTCACTTAGCTTATTTGGCAAACAGTAGTTACGGGGCACGAAGCGCACACCACGCAGGTTTGCGGTTGAACCATGACGGATAATTCTTGAAAAAAATCAGTCCAGTTTAACCCTATTTTACATGGGGGGGGGGGGGGCTGGCAGCCCCCCCCTATGGTTTTTCCCAGATATCTTTTTTACATATGCGGCGCCCCTCTGATTTTTTGTGACTTTTACTTTACGCCTATATTACATAACATGACCAAATTTGAGATCAAAATATTTAGCGGTTATGGAGATATAGCACTTTTGTTAAGGGCTGTTGGCTCAAAAAGCGATAATTTTCAGATCTGATTTTGAGTGTTTTGGGCTAATAAATGGGGCTATTTAGCTACTCCATGCATATTACAGACTCTGAAGCTGTAATACAACTAGTTTTATAGGTTCAGCCCAATAGAACTGTTAAATTTGCATTTTGGGTCCAAAAATTAGCGAAAATCATAATTTTGTGATATTTTGCATAAATTATCACACTACCTATTGTATTTTATGACGTAACAAAAGAACTAATGACGTCACTGACTTGTAATTTATTTAAATGTGATCTATAGGAGTTTGTTAACATACATGCCAAGTTTCACTGCCATTGCTTAAGTATTTCGGGATTTAGGTAGGGGGGCCTGTCAGCCCCCCCCCCCCATGATATTCAACGCGAAAAAAGCCCATGTAAAATAGGGTTAATGTTCGTCAATAATTGATAACGAATTATCCATCAGGCGAGACGTTTGTCGCAACATAGTGAATTACCCACTTAACAGGTACAACTAATGCTGAATAGGTGAAAGAGAGTTCAATGGAGGCGATCAAAATTTGCCACGAAGAAGGCATGGAACGACTAGACATACACGTTGGGTAGCCACAGGACTAAGGTCACGTTTACATGAAAGGTGGGATGAGTTTCGTCCCGGGGTGAGATTGATCCTGGGACGATTTTGCGTTTTGTTTAGATAGGCTCACTCATCGCGAGACGAGGTTGTCAATCTGACATAGGGATGGACCATTTTCAATTAATGATCTGTCCCGAGATGAGAGCGATCGTGACCACAATTAGCATGTGCGCGTGGACGTTGCATTCAGCAAAAGTGGTATGGGGCTACTACAAAAATAGAGAGTCAAGCAAATATGGAATTCATGCTACGCTTGCCCTCGATAATAGTGGTGATAAACGTATTTATTCACAAAATTGCTTACACTGCTTTAAACATCGTACTGACAGAGATTCGCTGAAGAAGAATTTTATTCTCACAGGGCTCCGATTCGCGTAATCGTAATTAGTATAAATAAAATATATAACAACACTAATAAACGCTGATTCATTGTAGAGAGGGTCTCCACAAAGAGGAACCATGATTGCCGCTGACGGGAAAGTTTTGAAAGTTAAAGTTTCCAGATTGCCGGAAAATGGATTTCCTAGTTCTTGTATTGTAACACTACAGCAAAACTGAGGCTTGCTAAACTATTAGAACATGCACTTCAATGTAATTTTCTTTTAAGTCAGTAAAAGTTTGGAATGGGGACAGGCAGGTCCCCCTGAGCCCCCCACTTTTTATGGACCTTCTATAAATAACAATTACTTTCTATTAGCATAGGCCATTGAGGTAGTTTTTACTATCCATATAGCCTTTTACCAACTAAAAGTCAAAATTTGATCCACAATCTCGGACAAAATACTTGGCCACCCATTTCCCCTCCCCCCTGAACAATGTTGAGAAGATTGAAAATTGGCTCTTTATCTAGACAATGCCATCCACCCACCCCCATTTTTCCCGCAACATTGTTGGGGGCAAGGGGGCCTTGTCTTTGTTGCAATGTACTCATTAAAAAAAGTGGCCATCTATTTTGTCCAAGATTGTGTTTGATATACCACAGAAGGGAGCTCTGAGTCCCCCTGAGTTATGTCTTCCTGGACAGATGGTACATGGTTGGAAAGGTCATAACAGGGCCTCCAAAAAGGTGTCGGCGTTTTCTCTATAGTTGCCTTGATCAGAAGTTATAAGCTATTTATTAGTTGAAATTTTCAAAACTCCAGAAAAAATATCAGGAATTTCAGGAATGTAGGCCCATAGTTCAAGAACGGACGAAAATCTCGAAAATTGCCGACACCGTTGCTGCATCTTCAACGGTTCGTATGAGATACGTGTTGTGAGAAAATATTAAACACGAGGGGACTAAGAGCTCTGCAAAGAAGTATGATCAGTTTTTCAATTGTTTACCGGGAGCAGGTGGCTATATTTGTCTGAAATCATAGGAAATGAACCAGGAGCATAAAGTTCATGTATTTATCTCTATATGATGTCATAGAGCCTTGTCTGAAGTGAATATAACAAGCTCAGGAGAAAAAAATGCGCTTCGAGGGTTAACAGTATCCGTAAAATTTGAAAGAGTATAATTTCCAATTAACGGAAATTGGCAGACAGCTCCAATTGGTGGACAAATTTTTTTACCCGGCAAAACTTTGTGGGTCAAATTCTCATAAAAAAGTTTCTAATTAGCGGACAAGGGATGAGCGGACCCTCGAATGAGCAGAAATGATTCTGTGCAGGAAATGGCATATTTAGCCAGTATTACTCTCCGATTAGCGGATAAAGGCCAAAAACAATAAAAAATCGTCAGTTATCAAACTTTCATTTAGTTCAAACATTAAGCAGTTTGATATGCGAGTTCATTTTACCAATTTCTGGGGCCAACAAAACTGTGTGTGCTATAGGGACTTTATCTCTGATTTCCACCTCCAATATTCATTCTTTTACCTATACGTTCCAGTTAGCGGACACCTCCAATTAACGGACTAATTTATTTTCCCCAACGGTGTTCTCTAATTGGAGATTACACTGCACTGTGGTTTGATTTTGCTATGAGTTTTGCAGACTAATTGCCAGCTTAAAAGGCCTTCATGCGTGGGCAATTAGTTTTTGGTGCAAATTTGAGGTATGATTCAGCACGATAATCCCATGATACCTATTGAGCCACGAGCAAGTACCAGCCCCAAAGCTAGAGCGTTTCTTTTGGTGAGGCAGGTACGAAGCGAACAGAACAAACATGACGAGCTTCAGTAAGAGAACAAAAGCAGACTTTCTGGACTTTTTTGACCTTACATCACTGCAAGGCAGAAATGTTCTTTTAAATTCATGAAATTCACAAAATCTAACATGTTTCAATTTACAAGAAAAATGAGCCGATCAATGCCATTTTCTGATATGCGGCACCAGCCAATTCCAAATGCCTATTACTGCGATAAAAGATACACTGCTTTGGTTTGTACATATGCACATAAGATGAACGCCTGTGCTACCGAAACATTAACAAGATGTCGTGCTTTTTCTTCCACTATCTCAAGAACATTTCAAAGGATATATCTTTTGGCAAAATAATACTCTCAAATGCCAAGTGCCAAATGCCAAATGCCAAGTTCACACTCTCTCTTCGTCAGCATCAATTTCCTCTGAGCTTTATCTACTCTTGATAGAGACGAAAATACACATCCAACTCGAGTTGAGGTAAATGGAGCAGTGGCATCAACACACTGAGCAGTAGTCAATATCAACACAGTAATTCTGTTTTCACTGATCATGTATCAAGCAACGACTACCAGATTGACCCGATATTTTATGTTTCAAGGCAATTCTTTGCCTGATATGTCAGACTTTCTATATATGAGGTTGAAATTACGACTGAGTCGTTTACATAAAGTGTACTTCTTGCTCACATTAGGAGTGGCTTCAGAGACTTCGTGTTGAGAAACTGTTTGGCTGACGGTTCTAATACGTCAATCGCCTTGCACAAGTTGGTATCGTTCGAGGCAAATCATTTTCAAACTCGTTTTTGAGTAAGTCGCGAGTTTTAGTGCAAATATCTGTCTTCTTGCGATCCTCCTTATCTGATGAGAGGATTCCAACGATGAGAAATTGTCCATTCGTGACAGACTGCTTTTCGTCTTTCTTTTGACTTTCGTTTGCAACTTTAACTATACCAGCAACTTATTTTATTTTATCACAACCCTCATCATTGGTTCTCCCAGTCCTTCTTCAAAGAGTCCCTTACAGCATCAACCACCGACTTTGGCCACGACGGGTACCATCCTTGACTGTTGAGATTCAATACATGATTCATAGACAGATCCAAGGTGATCTGTGTTCTAGCGAGACGACAGTCCGAAGATAGTTTACTCTCTTCTGTTTCACCTTCTCACATCCTCCCTTTGCATAGACGAGTCACCGACTGAGCGCTGAGCGCTCCAGTAAGCCTTTCGGTTGATAGTCAGTTAGTAATTTGAGGGCTCTTGGAACGCACTTTGGTGGCTCTACAGATAGTGGTGAAGACAGGATGGTTGAACTTTGGATGAATTTGCTGTTGACTTTTGTCCCGGAGGAGATAGATCTGACTGTGGATATGATCTGTTAGTGGTGCCGTATTCGCCACTGTTGAATCATCAACACAAATACTGTGCTGCTGGATGCAAAAGAACTCGAACAACCCTTGGAAACAGATGCCACGTGACGAATAGAACTGTCTTGGTAAACTGCTGGTGTTTCAGTTGCTGTTGAAGTAAATAGATGATTTGATTGATGCGACATTGCGACAATATGGAGCACTGTGTCCTGGAGTTTTGCACAACTGGCATATCATGGGTGAGGTTTGGTGAGATTTCTTATTGGAGAAAGGCTGGTAGCCTTGGGATGGTCGTTGACTGGGATATTAGCAGGCAAAGTGTCTATATTTATGACAGTTAAAACATTGAATGGCTCTATTGAATGGAGACAAGTCTGGTTGAGGTCGACGCCGGTAGGTTTGAGAATGAGAATTTGCTGCAGAACGCTGAAAGTTATTTCTGGTGCGACAGCGTCCATTCCGATGTAATGTTCCAGAAGGCGAGTGACCATTTGTATTCTTAGAAATTTAGAATGTCGATGGACTGACAGTTTCACGGGATCGAGGTTCCGAAGGAAAAGTCTTTTCGGGGCCTGTAAATGCTAAAGCTGCCTCACAAGAAGATTATTGGCACGCAGAATATTTGCTCCATGATGTTATTGAAATGAGGGGAGCAATGCTGCCTCAAGACTTGTTACTTCATCACGATCCGTCACAGCCTGATCATGACGCACCAAATATGGCACCGTTTTATGCCATATTTTGTACGATCAAGGAGTTTAAATAAACCTCCTTGGTACGATTATGTGATTCAATGATCCTAAACGATGGAATCTACTTATGTCTATAACACATACTTGAGTAGCACTATAAAAATTGAGAATGCCTGCGAATGGATGTATGAAAAAATAAACCACGACAACAGGACCAAATATCTTACAAAGAAAACCTACCTGGCTATTCTAGCACATTAGCCCAAAACATTTCTTGGAGACGAGCAGAAGTTAAAATAGCATGCTAGATATACACTCTTTTTTTTTATAAGATCCAGAAAATTTTAGCCGAGGCTTGCTGCTCTTATTTTTGTTCCGATTTTCAGCCTGAATTGTTTTTAATTTGTTCTTCATTTTACAGGACAACACTGGCTTGAAGTGTGGCCATCTCTGACATAGAATTGTTAAGTTATTCACATTTGACTTCACATTTTCGATATTCACTTCACAAAACATTTTGTTTCCAAAACACTCGATTGTAATATTTAGGAAAACAAAACAATCTCGGACAAAATATTTGGCCACGCCCTTCCCCTCCCCCTGGACAATGTTGAGTAGATAAATAATTGGTCTCGATTCCACACAATGCCAATCACCACTCCTTTTCATCCCAACATTGTTTGGGGGGCAAGGGGGCCCGCCTTCCTCATCAAAATAGGGTCAGTCGAAAAAGTGGCCAATATATTTTGTCCAAGATAGTGTTTACAAAGCCACGTGCATAGTGCTGTTACCATCTATCAGATAATTTCTTATAAAAAAGAATTCAATGCATACAGAGTCTCCGCAACCAACATAACCCTCTACCCAATATCCTACAATGTTCACTGCGACATAGAAACCAATATGCACTAGCCCGTTTGGCGAAAAGAAGCTCATCTCACTTATTTTTAATATCAGGCTTGGCTTGCGGTATACGGTATAATACCACCAAAACAGGTATACCGTCAGAAACTGAACGTTTGGCGACAAAGTATAAACCGGTAAATGGCAATTTCTCTGAAACTGTACTGAAGGAAGGTGCTGGCCACCAACTGTAACAAATTAGCCGCGGAAAATGACTTGCGTCCCCTTTTTACGAGCAACGGTATACGGAATGGAATAAAAAGGTCATAGTATACATTTTATTTAATAATAATTGGTAAACCGTATACCGTTGCCCTATAAAAAGCAACATCAGTTTTGCCAACAGGCTATGAACAATAAGTGGCATGTGCTATCCAACTATCACACCACATCGACCAAAATGTCGTAGCTGGACTTAGTGCTCTTTTACAAGGCGACAAAGGACGGTATACCAACTTAACCACAGGTATACCGTATAACATGCATCCAGCTATTGACCTCACAGAGTGGTATACTGTATGCATACCATTGTCCATTGCAAAACAAATGGCAACAGTTTCACAGACTGAGTACTAAGATACTTAACAGCAAGTAACACAGAGCAGGAATATACAAGCCTTAAGTAGCCACGTAGCTATACCTGCTATACAGAAGTACAAAAGATGGTCTACATTTTACGTCAATAGCACGACCAACAACATCATGGTGTCATATGTCTAAAGAAACAAGTACTGCCAAACCGAAACAAATACAGCAGCATGATCCCTGCACTTTTAATGGC
>JAOBRC011074224.1:0-16066 GCA_027575255.1 Scolionema suvaense | reverse complement strand
AAGCCAAACGAGATTGTCAGAAGACATAGCATATGGTTCAAAACATGCGTAGAGTTGCCCCAAATATTCAAACCAAATATGCCAAAAACTGTTCATCTGATTCTCGTCAATTTTGGTTCGAATATTAGCGGCAACTCTGCACATGTTTTGAACCATATGCCAGGTGTCCCGACAATTTCGTTTGGCTACCGGGTGGCAATTTTTGCATAAAAATGGTGGTTTTCAGGGTGTTTTCCAAATACGTCATGAACGGTTCATCCGTTCTCTCATTATTGGTGTGATTCATAAGGGCCTCTCTGCGTACATTATGAAACATGTGCTGTGTCTGAGGAAAATCTCGTTAGGCTTGCAGGTGGTAATTTACATCAGAAAATGGCTATTTTTTTTCCAAATGTTTGGTGTGGATCTTAGGGGCAACAAAGCATATATTACTATGATCCATGCTTTATATCTAGGGAATATGTTCTTCCTCAGCATGCGGGTGGCAATTTATGTCAATAGTTGCTGTTTTAGAGTTTTTTCATAATGTTTCAAGAACTCTTCATTATGTTTTCGTGATTTGTGGCGCAAGTCTTATGGCTTACGTTTTATTCTCTTCTTTGATCTGACGCAGGGATTCTCAATTAGGTTTGCAGGAGTCCACTAATTATGTGACTTGTTGAAAATTGAAATTAAGGACCACACAAAATTCACAACAGATGAAACTATTGCCGTTCTAAAAATAGGTATTATGGTAATAAGTGCAGGATGCTTTTGAACAAACGCAAAACTAATACCACAATACCAATTATTTACATTCAAATTTCTGGTGAAGGAAATTATTCTATTATATTTACTTATTTCGATAACAAATTTGAGAAAGCTTTGATTGTCAGATCATAGGATGCCATGATCAGGTTTTGCAACTCTGAATAGTTGTATATACTATCTTGGGTGTCATTCGTTAGGGAATGAATGTGACATAGACAATGAACTGTCAAACGGGAACAAGGCTAAGGCTGCACACTTCTCTTATCCTGCAGACTTAACCTGATGAATAAGCCAAGCATGATCTAATACATGAAGCCAACTGTTGCACCAAACACTAAATTTCAGTGACCTGGCCACACATACCAGCACAAAACATAATATCAGCTTTTAAAAATGTAACCAAAGGAAAGCTTACTCAGACGGCTATCCCATATATATTCATGACCTGACAGAAATAAATGCAAATGAAAGGTATATACCTCCTACTACACCTGTATTGAATCTTATTTGCATTTATGTTCTTTCTTGAGATATCTGGCAATTAATTCTACTTCTGAACGGGAGAGGTCATTTGAATAAAGTAGGTGAACAAAATAAGATACCCGATGAATAAGCGAAAATTAACACGATCTAACAGTGCATTGTTAGCTCATGCAGGACCTTGCGACAGAAAAAATTAAAGTAATCGAATACTGTTTTGTGTTAATGATGGAACGTGTTTCGGCATCGCAGATAGGCCGGGTTCAATTCACACTGTTTTGTATTAAAAGACTTGGATATTTCTGCCATGGTACATCACAAGAACATTGACGTCAAGCTTTCCATGGAAGCCAGCCTGAATTTAATAACGGGTCTATAACTGACAACTGTAACCATAATAAGGCACTTGAAGAGCCACAAACAAATAATAACGCATTTCATTTCACCTTGAGCAATTGATGTGTCACACAGATGGGCTAAAAGTGACTCCACAGAAATCTTGAGGAAAAATGAACACCATTGAAAACCGATTCAGTTACCGAATTCCGGCATTTGGCTGTTTGATAGTCAAAGGTGGTGACTCTTGGCATAACAAAGTAGACCGCCAAAAACTTTACAGAATGCAAGCACCAAAAGCAAATAAACCCTGCAAGATACGCACCTGCAAGATGTCAGCTGCTTGGTACGTGCTACTTAGAGGCACAAACTCTGCAACCATTAAAGGAGAACAAATGGGTGTGTAAAAATTTTCCTAATATGAAAGATAACGATGGGAAAATGTGGTCTACGCACATTTTTAAGGTCAGCAATACCTGTCGATATGATTTTTGTAAAATACTAATTGTCATGCTTATCGCCGTCTTGCTTGGTTGTGCCTTAAGAAGCAGAAAATTGGCACGGTTTTCCACGGAGCAGCTATGATCGTGACATAGAATCCACTCTACTCTGAAGAACAAACTTACTAAAAACCCTATTTATATTAGGCATGTAATGGTGTTAGCTCATTGTTGAGAAACGGAAAGCAAACATGAATCATCAGGATTACCCTAACTAAGGAAGGAAAAATCAAAATAACCTTAACTATAAATCTTACCTTTTCCAGTAGCTTTCTATAAAACTAGGCTTTCCTTGTTTGGATTTAAGTATATACTAACTTAAGCCTGGCTCTACGATTAGAAATAATACCAATCCACATTCGCAACCACATAACTTACACCCAACCACGTCAACCAAATTCACGAGATCACGTTCATGGATAGATACCAAAATTTGACGATGGGGTGGTTTCTACAAGCAGAGCAGCACGAGGAATTTGGCTTACTATGAATTATCATTATTCATAATACCGACATAAGAAAAAGAAACCATGTTTTCAACTCCGTCATTAAGATAGGCTGTTGATTAATTAGTTTCAAATGTAACAATCAGTGAAATGATTTATTCTGCGTCTTCATTCACTCTCCACTGATGGCTAGCAGTCTATGCAGGAGCACTCGTGAAGTGAGGATAATAAACAGTAAAGATTTGCGCCACATGTAACTATGTTTGGAATCAATGTTGTGTCAAGTGGTACCTTCAATTTATCTCACTTGGTAATTTTCGGCTCATAACTTTATGAAGAGAAAGGTAAGGCCATACTTATTTCATTTTTGCGTACAGGGATCGGTCTCGTTAATCATTTCACACAGTTTGTTTTCTTTTAAAGAGTTACATTGCTGGAGCGGGTTTGACATCACTGACTTATCATGATACTAGAACCCAGACCTTCATCCAACACCGCCGGACCTCCAAGATGGTGACGAGGGTAGCCCAAAACTGACATCGAACTACATTATGTCAGAGTGAACAAAATGAGATAGGTGGACAAGACTGCTAAGAAGGGAATCATGCATGTTGCTAACATTTGAGTGAAAATTATTTCTTGACACCAGTTCTTCTTTAAACTGTCAACTATGAAGCCAATGGAAAAAGGGCCGAGGAAAACCGAGGAATGGATACCCATAGCTACTAACAGCTGCGACCAGATATGGGACACTTGATTAAGCAGCGCCTACCTAATACAAGACACAAGCTACATCCATCCATCAGACATACTGTACACAATGCAAAAACATACAAAACTGTAGTCACTATCAGTTGAATGGCATTTTCCGAATGAGTCCACAAACACAGATCCCAGTGCTTACAACAACAAACAGAAAACAGGGTAACCAAGGCCAGCCATAAAGCAAAGTACATCAAACTTTGTCTGGTGAAGTGTTCCCCAGGAAACTTCTTACACTGTTTCAACAGGTAAACAGAGGGTAATCTACTGCCAAGATAATGGAAGCACTTAGATCACGGAAACCTTTGGTGTCTTTCCTAGCTGTAACAAAGAAACCCGAAACGCCCAAATTGAAGAGAAGATTTGCAAGCCCCTAGAAAATGTTCTGAGGTGCAAACTGCCACAATTCCTGAATGGACTGACTCAGGTAGGATACAGACAGCAGTTCAAAAATCGCTTTCTCAATCAAAAAAGTTACCTTTCCTGCAATGTGCCCGCTGCAGAGTCAGTAGCCTAGTCAAAGTAATGGTTTAATACTGCAAATTCTTCATCAAACAGAGAGAGAGAGAAGATGTATTTACATCTGCACAGGCATGTTAGTAAGATAAGAAAATTATACAGTTTTCAATATTCTATCTTATCACTTCCTACTGATCCATCAGCCTGAAGTCCTACGTATAAATCTTTAGAAAATCCTCTGGTACCTACAGATTACTACAAATCTTTTGAAAATTGTTGAGGCCCATAATGTTCTGTGCACTATAGACCTATTGAGTTCCACTTCAGAATAAAAATTAGTCGTGTCTATTCACAGCTCAAACAACAATTTCAAATTCATGCACGGAGCCAACACTTCTGCAACAGGTCTGTACGGAAAACTATCACACGGTGCAAAAGAACAAGAGAAAGAAATTCGAAACGTTGGCTCGTACTTGAGTATTTCTCATCAAAGATTCCCACTTCTAAAGAATCTGAAGGCTAGGCACATTGGTGCATAAATGGGGCTTTGTACAAGGCCGATGAATCTACATTTCAGCTTTCTAAATCCACATACTGGAAATCAGCAATTGCCGACGAGATGGCCAACTTCAATCGTGTCATGACCTACTCCTGCTGTGATAATCTATTACAAGCGTCTGTTCATGAAAGGTAAGACTGCTGACACTAATTCAGCATAACTGTTTGCTCTCCTTAAATGAATGAAACAACGTTTTCGTGCATGATCAGAGCGCTCCTAATCAAATTATTTACGAGTTCACATAGGCTGCCTGTGATTCAAGCTGATTGTTCTAGTTAATTAGAAAAACAGCTGTTGATGTTTCCTGTGGATACCACTCTTGAAAAGTGGAGATTTAATGCTTTTTGGATATGATTTAGACAGAGATAACAGTTGTAACAGTGGGGCATCAGGCATTTTCCCAAGAAAACTATTCTAGCGTTATTTTTATCTATGCCTCTGAGAGTGCAGTAAATACAATATGATACAACTACAATGTATACAAAACCAAATCAGTACACCTAACATAAAAGACATTATAAAAAGGACACTAAAACCTTCAACACAATTCTAACAGCTACAGAATGATCAGAGAGTAACTTTGTATGAGATGCATGTAATCAGACCTCGAAATAACAGCCGGACGGCAGAATTTTCTCGTTGTAATAGCATTTTGTCCAATGAAATCGAATGCAAAAAATTTGAAATTTTCGGCTATCATCCGTCAGCTGAGAAGTAGTCAGACTCCTACATTTCCAACCACTATCAGAAATTTAGTCGCTTTTTGAACCAGAAAAGTGTAAAAACCATGTGGTCCAATACACCATGAATGAACTTCGCATGTATTATCGGTCTTTATAAGAAATGATGCAATCAGCGCTCAACTAGTGCAAGATATGTAGGTCTCACAACTGATAAGAGAATTCAATCAACAACCAGTGTGTTCAACGATTTTTCTTGTTATTTGATCATACCCTAATCAAACGAGATAACAGGAAGGTATTACAATGGCATATGGTTTTTATGTAGTTGCCGGCAGAGTGAACTGTGGAAAATTCAACAAGCAGTTGGTTCACTGAACTACCATAAGTCCTAATTTTCTATCTCTAATACTTTATGAGGAAGCACAAATTTGAGAGAAGAATATAACACATACTGCAATTTTTTTTTTTTTTTTTTGAAATATCGAAATGCAGATCAGAAAATTAGGCACCTGTACACATAGAAGTGCCTGGAAAAGAAAGACTAAAGTCCTACTTACATGCTCCATTCGATAACTTGATCAGAGGGTTGGGCACACATGAATAAGCTCGTCATGTTTCAAAAAGCATGTTCACAAACAACTGAATACTTATTATGATATAGTTATCGGGAGAACCTAAATAAAACTCATAATATAAGATCAATTGGTCCATTTGATGATTCTGTCTTCAATCCTATATCTAGCTGAGGATTAAACATCAAGAGGACTGAGCAACTTATCTTAGAAGATGGGCATTTAGAATATAGGATACCATACAGGCTCCCATACCGGGGAGAATATGCCGTGACCATAGAAATCTGAGAGGCAAATAAAGTTTGAGGAACCAAAGGAAAGATGATAAGTTCAACTGGTGGTTGTGATCTGGTGCGGGCCCTTGAGTAAGCATCACTTGCCTCCTGCAAGACACCAGCCAAGGCCTCTGGCACCGCCCGCTCAGACATAAACCAGGCCAAAACACACAATTTAAGAGGTCACTACAAATCGTCTCATTTTTGTCTTATACAGCCCACAAACACAGTACCCAGTGCTTAGAATAACCTCTGTCATACCTCTAAATGCCCATCTTCTAAGATAAGTTGCTTAGTCCTCTTGATGCATGACAGAGGTTATGAGACACCCCCCAACTGAGGCTGTCAGGTAGCAATCAATCTTTGCCAGGTAGAAATCAACAGGAAATATTTGTTTACTGGAAGCTCCGTCACCAATCATGCAGAGAATGTCATTATCTCTACATACCAGACAGACAGTTCTAAGCATTCTCTATAGACCTTTTCGCAAATAGTGGAACAAGTCTAGTTTTGCAATGCATTGTGGGATGGCTAGGGGGCAAAACATTTCTAGTGTCGACGGAAGCCCTGCTGGCCTTGCATTGCCAAACTAATTTACCATAGAAAGTCAAGAAAACATAAAGACATTTTTCGTGGATTCCTGAGGGGAACCTGGTGAAGTCATGAATCTCTATTTCATTATGGGCAAAGGAGATAGATGTGTAGTTTATGGATGTAATAATGATCGACGCTGTAAGGAGAAAATGATTGTCAAGGAGCACATTGGAGCTTTTGATAGGAATATGACTCTGAGATTTTTTTCTTGTGCTGATCAACGGCAACGTGCCAAGAGGACATCCTCTATTTCCTTGTATAGGAAAAATTTCAAAGCAAGAAGGATTTGAAAGTGTGCAGCAACCACCTCCAGTACGGTAGATCAACTGATGCTTCTCCATATCCCAATATGTCTCTGTGGATATGATGCAAAACATTCCGAGAAAAAAAGAAAAGCTCCAGCTCACCGTGAACCTCTTTCTAAGAGAAGCAAACCAAACCCAGCTAATGACGACTTAATTTTGAGTGCACAGGATGTGTTATTCTCGCATTTCTTTGGAACATTCATACCATGTTAAATCTGATGAAGATCATGGCCCTTCCATCAGTTTGAGTTTGTCTTCCAGTACTTCTGTACCTTCTCATACTCGTGCTACGCAATCTATTACTAAGGAGATTGGTTCATCAAGAGCTGCTTCTAGTTCTCCGAAAAGATTTTTTCATTGTTCGTCACTTGCAGAATATTCATGGGGCAGAATTAAAACATGGCCGCGTTTAGTTAAATTTAACACTGGGTGTACTCCTGAAGTGTTTACTTTTCCTGTTGACTTGGCCAGACAAAAGCATCCCTATCTTCACTACTTCAAAGGAAAGCCTTCATTTCCTGCGAAACACTATCAGAGCAGTCTTGCTCTGAGACATTATTTGAGTAAACCAGGAGAGTGTGGGAAATTGAAATTAGAGGATGAAGTTTTCATGACCCTGATTAGATTTGAAAGTGCAAGATCTCGCTTTCGCATTGGTGATATGTCACTTTCTTACTGCAGTCCAATCTTGACTACATGGATTGTGTTTTTTGGTCTTGAGCTTAAGCCATTTGTATACTGGCAATCTCCTACTGAGACATTATCCCACAAAGCCCGACATTTTCTGAGTGATCAGCTCCACAAAGTGCAAGGTATCATAGATTGCACAGAGCAACAAATTGAAGTACCATCACGTGCCAAGGCTCAAACTCAAACCGACAGCTCGTACAAGTCTTGCAAGACCATGAAAAAGCTTGTTGTTACAACTTAATCTGGTTCCTCTAGTTTTGTTTCTAATGGTTATGGTGGTGAAGCAAGTGATTATTTTATCACAAACGATTGTGGAGCTATTAATCTTTGCCATCCCCTTGACCATGATTGGTATTGTTGATCACATCTACACCATGTGCGCTGCACTATGCAACCTTCAATCTCCTATTGTTAAAGCCAAGTGAAGAACTTAATATACAACGGTGTTTTTAAACACTACACTTAACAAAAGTTGCATACTTGTTGACATGTTTCTATTCATCTCTAATTATCAAATATTTGTACTATACCCCAATTTGTGGTCTGCCTCATTTTGCTTTTTTCCCTACTTTCTTGACAGTGTTGTAAACTTCCAGTGACAAAAACCAGAACTTGTCACGTGTCATACACAAATAGTACCATTGAAACTATTTATTTTTTTTTTGCTTTCCCTTCACTTTTTTTTACTCATACAATCCAGGAACCTTGATGCAGGATGATTTTCCAGTGCTAGCTGGGCATTTTTATAGTACTTTTGGCAATAAATGGCTGATCTTTGAGAAAAACCTGTCCATATAATTTTATTCACTCAGATCATCTTTACATATAGGCAGTCGCTTTCCCCACTGCAATGCCTTTAACCCAATTCCACTCCCAGTTGCAAAAACCAACTTCCTTGTCCCGTACGCAAACTGAGAAGAATAACAATTATACCTTGGTGAAGGGCCACATGGTATGGTCACTTTCCAGGCCTTGAATTTCCACAAACACTTCCCCAACTACCACATTCTGCAAGATCAATTCCGCAAAACCAATGTATGCTGCGAAGAATACCCATTTTTGTGTTATTGTGATGTTCGATCACTAAGTAATTTTCCATGAAAAATTTTCCAGTGTTCAATTGCAAAAACTGATGTCCAGTCAGACACGAAAAGGTGATTGGTTACCTTAAAGACCCGTTGTACTCGTCAGCTCTTTGAATTTGAAGGCAGGTGTGGCAGCCATCTAGTCTATTGTTATCACATGCTGCATGCTCGCACTTTTCTATAGAACTGTCAATCATGAACAAAAACAAACGCTAGCTTTGCCTCGAATTCTGATTAATCACAGGTATCGCTGCCTCGCTTTCCAGGCGCAGAAATAGGTCACGGTCTCATAAAGCAGCCACATATGCCGACTGTGTGGGTTTGTTTTGGTTTGACGAATACAATCCGTCTTTAAGGGAATTACTTTTTTGGCGTGGATTACATTTTGCAGATTTTGGGATTTTTTTTGCTAAATTCGCAAACTTAAATCCACGCAAAATTTATCAAATTGAAGTTTCAACCTGACCAAAAGCAAACAAATAATTTTTCAATTGTTAATCAATGTGTTCAGGGTGGTTCTTTCTTTCATTTTGCATGTCGATAACTTTCTACTTTTCTTTTGGTGATGGCTTTTCGCTAAATTACTTCCGCGCATTTTCACTGCAAATCCCTGATTGGCAAAGATAAATCCAGGCAAAACGTCCAAAAAAGTGGACTAGCACAAATAAATCCATGCAAAAATTTAGCCCCTTAAGGTATTTGTAATTTTGAAAATGGCAGAAGAAACTTAGTCACATACTCTAAGGTATCTAATAGAAGCAGGGAGAGGGGGGAGCTTATTAATTTTTGGATTTTTTTCCGATTTACTCCTAGCTTAAATTTTTCCAATCAAGCGAACATTCCAAACTGCGAAACGTGCACTCAACAAAGAATAAACTTATTCAAAGAAAACAATTGAACTAGCGATAAGAAGAAACACAATATGCAGACATGCAACTTTGTCATGAATGTGGCGTTGAAAAACACCACTGTGTAATAAGTTCTCTTGACAGGGACATTGGGAGGTCAGAAAGTCAAGTCGCTACATACGATTGATACAATTTGATGAACACTTTTCACAAGCACTGAGATGAGGATGGTCAGGTTACTTTGGCAGCAACAATACGATTCGTTAGAGGGATAAAAGTGTTAATCTCCAGTAAATGTCTCAATTACACATACATAAAAAAACTGAATGTTGATGAGAAATTTGAATGTTCACTCTGAGGTAGAAAAGCTTGTCAATGTATTTTCAGTTTCCTTATGTTACGCAAAATCGCAGTTCAGATATCTCAGCTCTCAGCGATTCCTCAAGCATATCTTGTTCCAAAAATGATGAGATTTCATTCAAGAGGCGGTCTAACGTAGATCTAACACCATACTCAATTTCAACAGTTCCAAGGAAAAGTTCAGGGCAAATAAAGTCAGTGAAAAATTTTTCAAGCTTGACAATTTTTGCACCATAAGAAGCATCAGGCAAAACTTCTTCAGTACAAAATTCATTACTAAAACAGGAGACAAGGTGACAGTGTGGGACTTTTGTTGCAAACAGTTGGTGCTGTATCTGGTTGAAATAGGCATGGTTCAACTTCAGCCAAGTTCCTCCATTTTGAAGAGAGAGAAATGCATTTTTTCTTGACAAAATTCAACCACGCTTTCTTGTCTGTGAGTCCATGGGCATTGTATCTCTACAATTCCATTGTCACAACAATCACATCAAGCTTGTCCATCTGGGCTAGCAGCAAGAAATTGCATTTCGGGATGAATAATCAACCCACTTTTATCACATGAAAATCGTTTATGGTGAAGCTTCATTTCTCGTGAAAATCATTTTCTACCAACAGGCTCTATATGCTTTCCCCATCTAGTAGCTTTAGTCGAAAAGTCTGGCTTGTATCTCATTATGGTGCAGTAGTGCAGTAAGATTATGGCAAGCATGAATGTTTTCTTACACTTAATTTGCTGTCATATTTACACAAGACAGCATGAGCAACAGATGACGTTATTTGACCCACTCTGTACAATTTCCAATGAGTATACCGTTACTTTGATTTTTCGTGATATTAGAAATGTATTCAATATCATCCAAAGATAGTTTCATGCGCTCCTTTAACATTTCGCAGAAAGAGGAATATCAGGTTGCTCTATGTTGATGGCAGAAGCTAGTTCAGGGAGGGTAGGACGTAGCATTTTGGAAGAATGTCGTAGAAAGCGTTAGGATGAAGCATAATCAGGCTTAAAACAGAGTAACGCACAGTGACCAGATGTAGTCTTTGATATACAGTGAACCATTGAATCATTTAGATCACACGGACGCATGAAAACAGGACGAGGATCAAAATCTAAACGATTAGCACGTAGAAAATTATCACATAACATATTGTCATGTTTAATCTTCTGAACTTTGATGGACCGTACTTCAGCAGGTTCTTGAAGTTTTTGCTTTCCCCAGTGCTTGGTTCCCCACTTCTGCTTCATTGATGTGCATGACACATGAGCACCTTGACGAACATTTTCCTCCACAAAGAATAACAGGCAGAAAGTGTGCTCTTGCAGCATTCACCATATCCAGCAACACAGGTACACTCAGCTGTTACAATGCTCCCAAATTTGTCGAAGCAAACCCAAGGTGTGTAAGGCTTATCATTAACTTAGGTTTGAGGCACTATTTCACCTTTCACAAAGCAATGTCAAGTTAGCCTGTACCATACCAAGCGCACTGCGCTTCACTTGCTTGCTTGCTTGGTCTGTTACCTTTCACAGCATTTCTGCGTTTGGTAATTATGTCATGATAAGCACATTAACGCCACCAGCGACCTCAATCTATCAATTATGCATGACTTTATGCACTGATTCAATACAAATTGATGTTAATCATTAGGTTGCGATAGGAACACCTGACGTAAACTGGCAAATAATTAACAAGTTTGCTGATTCGAAAAACGGAGATTCGCGCCAATGTAAGCAGACTCTGAGAGAACTTGATTCGAGCAGAGGCTGTGAGCAGGCTAATGTCAAGTACAATCAATTGTGTTGAGAGAGATAGAAAGCAGACGGTGAGACAGGTATAGCAACTTGCTATCCTTCATTCCCTTTGCACTTGCCGTTGAAACAGAATAAGCTTGCATATCGTCGAATGTACATGGTGGCAGTGATGCTTTCACGGCAGGCAGGTCTGTTAGCCAAACACCAATTTCCGATGGATGAGGCAGCTGAAGACCAGAAGGTAGCATTAGCTTTTCCATTTTCCTTTCATTGATGTCATGAGCCTCTTCTTCCTGACTTTTGGAAACTAGTAACTTCAGCTTGCATAAAAAGCTTCTTCAAGCTTCTTCTTCGCAACATTATCTGACAGAGGAACTCCTCTCTCAGACAGATAATCCTTTAACTCAGCAACTTTCTAGTTTTCAAAATACTCCATATCAAAGGCATCATCAGAACTTTCTACAAATGAAGCCATGATTAAATCAGAACCAGCCAGCAGAAACTCAACAAGCACAGCCAGACAGCAATGTTGGTTTACAAGAGGAGCCACTTCGTTGCCGCAACTCAGCGACTTCGCTGTTGCCCCTAGCCATACCACAATGCATTGCAAAGCTAGACTTGTTCCACTATTTGCGGAAAGGTCTGTTCCACTTGCAAGTAGTTGTCAATGAGTAGGAAAGTGTTCTATACCTAGAAATATGTCTTGCCAACCCAATCAATGCTGCGCAGCAAATGGAATCAAAATGGCAAACATGGCTGCCATTGACCTGAACTGCACGGGCGACATGCAGGCTCATCCTCAAGGAACCACTTGTGTATGGCTTTATGGCTATCAGGTTTGATGAACTTAGTTTTGAACTTCCTTCATAGGTCATAGAAGAGTTAATTCTATAAGCTACTGTATTCCCATTCATATTTAGTACTTTTTTAACAATTAGCC
Source organism: Scolionema suvaense (assembly GCA_027575255.1). Taxonomy (NCBI): domain Eukaryota; kingdom Metazoa; phylum Cnidaria; class Hydrozoa; order Limnomedusae; family Olindiidae; genus Scolionema; species Scolionema suvaense. The sequence continues at coordinate 3,666 of JAOBRC011074224.1, read as the reverse complement.
GCATGAATGTGTTAGTAGATAATAACCCAAATCTAGTCCATGACTCACTCGAGTTATTAGCTCCACTCCGTTCTTTCAAATGCCATGAATCTCATCTTGCGAGCATGAAGGCAATAAAGATAGAGTGAAAATTTTTTCAAAAACTTTCAAGGTACTTTGTCCCATCACTCAGTTGCGAGTTTTTAGCACCTCACACCTTAGCCGATCATGAAAAACGTCCACCTCAAAGAACAGTTCTTCTTTCGACGCCAATCTAATTATACAAAGCAATTATGGGATAATTACCAAACACAGAAATGCTGCAAAAGGTAACAGACCAAGCAAGCAAGTGAAGTGCAGTGCACTTCATGTGGTACAGGCTATTTAGAACCCAAAAATCGAAATTTTTGACGGACTACTGTACACCGCCATCATCAGCGCAATAATACTACTGTACACCGCCATCATCAGCGCAATAATATTATTGCATTGATGATGGCAGTGTACAGCAGTTCGTCGAAAATTTCGCACAGAGTTAATCTTTGAATATAATAGAGAGTGTCTTCGTAAACAGATGTTATTTATTAATTTATAATTGCTCACTCATATATGATGTCTACTTTGAGAGATTAGATTTAAAAAGTTATCTAAATTAAAAGCAAAGCACTACAAGCTACAATCATACGCTAATTCCAACGAAAAACCATCTCCTTTGTTTGCTCAGCATGACCTTTTAAATTACATGATTTAATGGTGATGAAATGTTGCTTATTTGTATACGGTTGGATACTTCCTATTGTATTCAATACCTATTTCAAATTCCTTTCAAGTGTGAAGTCTTTATGATCAGATAATACTCCACCACTAGTACATACCACTTTTTACGGAAATCAGTCTATTCGGCATACATGTGCTTATCTTCATGGCTGGATTTTGCAAATTGGGTTTCAGTTTCAATACAAGTAAGCTGCTGTTTAGAAATATTATCAAATCACTATTCACAGCAACTTACGCTTAGAAAATATCAGCTATGTCTAATGCTAGCAACGGTGGCGTTTCTTTGTTCTATTTTTTATGGATCTTCGAATGCTTTTCTTTGTACATATGCCTTTTCTCTCCCTAAAACATTAATTGACTAATACCAAGCTTTTGATCTTTGCCCTCACTAATGCCAAAAAAGCCTTATCAGGGCGGATTGTCTTCATATTACCAATTGCTGGGGGTCCTCCCTCCCTTCACTAGTTTTTTATCACCATTCTTCGTATGTTTTGTTTGTTCGTTACTATTGATGCTTTTAGTGAAAAAAATGAGTCTTGAGTCTTGAGTCAATGCACAGTCATGAACTTTACACACCTTATTGTTAGATGTTTCAGCAGCTTGAAGCAAGGCCCCTTCACCCAAGGCGTAGCCATAAAGCCTGTCCAAAAAGAAGTCCTCTTTGTCTAGCAGTAAACGAAGAGTATCCAGAAACTCGTCCTTTGCACAGTATTCAACAGCACTTCTACGCATTTCATCTCGAATACTCAGGTCTGCACCATTGCTGATTAAATGCTTGCAAACAACTGTGTACCCCTTTTCTGCAGCTGTCATCAATGGTGTTGATCCTCTTTTATCCTGGCAATTCACATCAGCTCCATTCTCTATCAGCATTTTCACAACAGATAGGTGACCACCTGAACATGCCCTAAGATGAAGCCAACATGAAAATTTTAAATAATGACAAGCACACATGATAATGACACTTTACTATAAGGCATGATGTTGCTATAAAGAAGGCAACAGTAAACCTAACATATTGGTGAGGACATTCGAGGCAAAAACTGCTCTTCTTTTAAAGAGAGCAATACAAAATAGTAATAAAAACATCGTCCAACAGGCCCCCCAACATTGTTCCATCCTGTACTCTCACATGCAAAATAGAGAACGTTGAGCCATAAATTGCCGCGCCTACGTTGAACGAGAGTTAACTTAGAAAGGAAGAATTATCTATCACATACAACTACGCCTTAAAGTTCAGCACGAAATGATAAAAGAAAAGTATTGAACAGATTCACAAATTACTTTGCCGCAACGGAAAGCATTGAGCGAACTTGCAAATAACTTTTGCGAATAGGTCTTTTTCAAAATTTTCATGGGAAAAAAGCTTTCGCGAGAAAGATAAAATATAAGATGAAATAATAAGTATAAGCATAAATATAAGTAAAACAAATTGAGTTTTGAGGAAAGCTAAAATTTGGGAAATTCTGACTATTTCGCGGGAAAAACGAATGAGCCCTTTTCAAATTTTTGAGGGAAAACACTTTCGCGGAATAGGCAGTTGGAAATATTTCGCGGAAAAAAACTTTCGCAAATTGAGCCGAAAATCACGAAATCGCGAAAAATTGCTGACGGTACTCGTTCCCAGGTGCACTTCTTCAGATTTCCTATGAAAGACACCGTAAAGCAGCAATGGTGCAATAGAATCAAAGATGGAAAAAATGGGTTCTGTGTTTCTTCAGGCACAAGAGTCTGCCATGCCCATTTTAAGCCTGATGAATACACGTGTGGTTTTCAGCCCTACAAACTGAAAAACATATTGACTGCACCATCTGTCTTTCCTTGGTCGAACAATCCTCCACCATCAAATGTCGGAACTGTTCAGATCTAATCAGTTCTGACTTTTCTGTGGAACCAGCTCCTGTGCCTGGATGCATGTGTGTTGGTGTGCAAACAGACTTATCATTTGTTTCTTGACCTGTCTTTTTGTCACACATATGTGAAATGTACACCTGTTCTAGATGATCTATTTTCCACGATAAGATTGGCTGAAAAATTATAAGAGAAAGTGGCTGACCTAGAGGAACAGGAGAAGCAAATCACATCTGAGCTTCACAGTTGCAAGAGCAGAGTTGAGATGTTCAAGAAGCGTTTGTTTACTCCTGAAAATGTCTTAGTTGATGATTTATCAGCAAGCATTTACATTGGCTTTCCAAACTATGGATCTTTTCAAGCAGTGTTTGAGTATCCGCAACCTGTTCTTGAAAAGGTGCATTACTGGAAGGGTTCTAAGTCAATAGATGTCTAAAACCTTCGCTATCAAGAGCCTGGTAGTTCATGATGTGGCCCGAAACGTCAGCTTCGAATACTTGATAAAGTTTTCCTTGTTCTTGTTTGTTTGCAAGTGGTCTATTTTTACAGGACTTAGCTAATCGATTTGCTATTTCAGTCAGCCAGGTATCAAAGATTTTTACAACCTACGTCAATGTTCTGTACTACGAGCTTCCTCAGCTGTTTCCTGTGCCTAGTCATGTAACTAAACGAAAGCAAATGCCACCGCAATTTGCAAATTACCTCTCAACACGTTTTATTATAGACTGCACATAATTATTTATTGAATCACCTTCCTCAATGACGGCTCAGACACAGACCTGTCTACTTTTTGCAGACCAAATGTTTTTGCTAACACAATCATTTCACCCCAAAACATTAAAGAGCCACTATTCTTAATTAACAACCATCTCTGACTGTTGAATGGGTTGGAAGGCATTGATGCGAAAATACTCAAACACGACCATAGAGTACTGTGACAAGTTTCATCCCAAAAGGGTTAGAAATTTTGAAGTTATTCGCGTTTTTCAATGGGGGGCCAAAAAGACCTAGTATTTCTGCCAAATTTGAAGTTGATTGGTACCGCAGAGCGAGAGATAC
>JAOBRC011074223.1:0-24091 GCA_027575255.1 Scolionema suvaense | reverse complement strand
GTTTACGAATGGTACAATTTAGAGCAGGAAGTATTTGTCTTGCCCGCCTCTTTAGCAACGATAACTCCTCCCTCTACGGTTCATTGATCAGACAAAGCCACTGACTCATCTACCTGCTCATATATTATCTTCCCATGGCCCCTCCGTATGCAGGAGCAGAGTGTATGCAGTCCTCTTGCTACACGTATATTGCGTACTGTGTATAAACCAGCAGGCTTGCTGTGAGAAGCTGGAGGAATGCACAGCACGAACGGTATTGCTACACAACGATTGAAGGTGCGGAACATTTCGGAGCCAATTTTTACCCGTGACGCAACTTTTACATTTTGATAAAAAGAATGTGTGAAGAAACAGTTGTGATTTGCAGTGTAGAGGATGAAGCACTTCAAGAAATAGCAGAAAAGGCATGACAGAGAGAGATGTTTTAGGGATGCAGGAAGAATCGAAAGTAATGACGCATTGGTGAAAAAAAACAATTCGATAAACACAAGTATCGATTGTAGGTCAATATGAAATCAAAGATTCTCATCAGGAATGTAGTCCACTACAGACCTTTTCGCAAACCGTCATCATGCAATGCATTGTGGGAAGGCCCTGGCAGTAAACAACTATGTAATGGTAGCTGACGTCATCAAAGGAGATCATTTTCAAGTTGAAATAGACTAGCACAGTCCATTTCATCAGGTCTATGTTTGAGAGCCAGAGTGTGATAAGCGGAAAATGCGAAAGTCAATCAATACCTCTCCTGTTACGAAGAGTCTCATTTGAATTTGGCAGCAGTCAGAATACAAACTGATGGTATATTTTTCTGGGTTTTAGAGAAAAGCGACTAATCTAGTCTAAAGTTGACCGAATTCCTTCTTGATTGCAAAACTGATCATTACATTGTAACATTAATTTTTACATGCACCTCTGGCCATCCCACAATGCATTGCACGATGAAGATTTGCGAAGGGTCAGCGTCTTCTAATCCCAGAATGCATTGTGCCACACATTCGTGCAGATGGCAGAGCACGCTCTCTATGCACTAGTCTTTTGTTGTCATTTGCTGCTACTTGCACTTTTCTATAGAGCTGTCAATCATAAACCAAAAAAACGCTAGCTTTGACTGGAATTCTGAGTAATGGCAGGTATATATATCTTGCTTCATTACCCAGGCGCATAAGCAGGTTACTACCTCATAAAGTAAGTACACATGCTGAGAGCGTGGGCTTGTTTTGGTGTGACGAATACAGTCTGTCTTCAACTCCTGCTTTCAGCTCCAAATTCATTCTAGAAGGCATGTATTTCTTTAGATACACAATGCTTGTGTTTTCATGTAATTGACGTTTGAAGAATTTCACAACGATTGGACTTTCCTGCTTTATTTAGTTATTGCAACAATGGCAAAGGACATTGCATCCGGCTTCCGTGCAACAAAAGCAAACCACATCTCAATCGACCAATCAGCGATAAATCGTCTGCCGGCAATACGATATCCAAACTGCTTACAAAGGTGTAGCTATTGGTTGATTGGATTGGCTGGTGAAGAATGAGCCATCTTTTCAGGCGTCATGGTCAGACCAACCATGGAAAGAATCACAAACAGATGAAATCAACTGTTCATCTTTGGTTTGACACCAACAATTTCGTCTGCAGCAGCTTACAATTGCGTGGTTCCGCACCAAAAATAAACCAAATGGATGAACCATCTTCCCAAATTTTCAGCTAAGGCTACATTTTTGCAGAAGTCTTCTGAGAACAAAGTCTGCTCCACTTGAAGTCATCATTTAACAGAGAGCGTCAGCATTGATGTCTGTTAAAATATAAAGTTCGATTTTTGTTTATTTATATATATTTTAGTTGTAGTTGGTGTCCTTTACGGTAACTTAGTTTCAACAGTACTTTCATCATCATTGGCTGGTTGCCAATGGGATATTTCCTGATCCGGAAACTTGTCTTGTTAGAGCTACCTATCACTTGCATAATTTTTATGTAAAAACGAATTATTTCGGACGAAGGCTTTAATCTTTTTTTTCTTTTGATCCTCGCCAGACAGAAAACCTCCAGTTTTTTTAGCCATTTTGCAAACTGAGGCTCTTATTTGCTCGTACAGAATGTATTGGTATGTGCTCTGACTTAATTCGATAAATTTTGGGTCAAGGAGGCACGCAATTTGAGCGTATTTTCAAAAAATTAGTCTTAAACTTCGACAATTTATTTAAAAAAATCTAATGTTATTTTCGTAGAATGCTGTTTTTATGTCTAGAGTATACATTAAAATTTCAAAATAAACTTTACCCAATTCATTGTACGACATATTTACGAAGTCCGTGTGACGAATCCCGTGTACCATGCACTGAGCTCGTATCAGTAACTCTGTGTTGTAAATATGAATTTCTTTCTGTTGCGTTATTGTTTATTAACGTTTTGTTCGGGAGTTTTTTGAAGTGTAGTTCGTTTATCAATTGATTGTAGTTTGCATATTAGTAAGGTTCATTTCTGTCGTTTAAGGAGTACATATTATTTAGCTATGTATGGTAAACTCAACTGTGTAAGATAAAGTGTTGTATAAGGGTCTCTTACCTCAACAGAAACCTTTTTTAAATTAGTGAAGTGCTCTAGTTGCTCACATTTGCAGCCAAGTTGGCACTGATGTTTTGAAAAAATTGCTTCAAATTTTGAGCGCGTAAATAGAACTTTTGCAACTCGTTATCAGGCAATGCATTCTGGGATAGTCAGGGGGGTCTCTGAAATAGTTGCTCACCATCCCGAAGAAGATCATTTTCATTTCCGGTTGATTGCTGACTGATGATAACGCAAGTTCATTGCTTTGGTCACTGTAACATGTTTTTACCCCTCCCCCGCGCCCCCTTTTTTGTCATCTCATATAGTGTATGATGGCTATTCATGAAACATTCTTTTGCATGTGCTAGAATCTCATATCGAGTGATATTACCTTCTATTGCATTTTGGTTGCATCAAAATCCATAATATTTGGAATTGCTTCCTGATTTCTGAATTTCAGTACCTTTCACTGTAAATTTTATCATCTCCCGGAATTTTACAGTAAAGTACATTTGGCTATTGGGTCACGTTCGGCTTGCAACAAGACACGAATTTCAAAGCAAAAGAGTATTTTTAGTTGTTTTTTTTTTAACATAATTACGAACACGAAGACCTTAACTTTATATTTCAACGAAAAATACGGTGAACGCATTTTTTTTGTCTCAAAACTTTTTGGCGTAAGGTATCATGACACTGACCAGGAATGACATTGCCTACTTTATCCGGAAAAACTCTCGCGAATTCAGCGAGTTAGGGCCTGTTTAACGGTAGAAAATGTTGCCAGATTTGCCAGAAAACTGCGAAATTTTCTTCAACTGAGAATTTCTTTGTTAGGTAATCTTTGCTGCAAAAATATTTAAGACTGGATTGTTGTATGTACAGGAATTTCTTTTTTTATTTCATCAACCAGTTGTAGTTGTGTTAAAGATCCACTCGAAGAGGGAAGTCAAGCTTTTATGTCGCAAAGGAAATGGCAATGCTTAGCAGCACGTCGAAATGATGCTGCAAGAAAGCAGGATGTTAGCAGCTGGATATTCGGTCTAAATATCTCTAGAACTAAATTGGAATTTTTCATGAAGTGGAACCTTAACGTCGTGCTTTTCTGAGCGTCACTATGTTAAAATTTCATTTAAAACTGTTCCTCCTTAAGAAACGGTGAAGAAGTGAAAGTTTTGCGAGGTCATGATCTCATCTACTTTTTTTTAACAGAAATAAAGGAAAAATTCATGTCTTCAATTAGAAAACCCTTTGTTTACATGGTATGTTTCTTGAACTACCAGTTTCGTATCGTTTTCAGCAGGACTTTATTTAGCAAAAAATGGCTAAATATAATCTACGCCAAAATAGTTCCCTTAAAGCACGCATTTCATCAGTTACATATTTTAACAGAAGAAGTTTTTGTGAAGAATGTATATATATGAATATTGTACATATACACTTCTACTAACGTTGTACCGTTTTCGTAAGCGTTTTATTGAATTTTGTTGAAGTTGATTATATAGAAAGTAAGACAAGCCTTATATTTACTGCAAATTGGTGTTTTGTTCAGTAGCATCATTTAGGGCTCGGCCAAACAAAAGCTGTCTCTGGTGCAAAGAAATCTAATATTCACGAATAACAGGGCGTTTCAAAATAAATCTTTTCAGTTTACGGGTCACAATATCCGCATATATCTGCACTGTTATTAGCAAGGAAAAGGGGGACGCTAAATTAATATTGGAACTCCCCACCACCCCACCCCACCCTAAACCCACGCTTACAAATTTCTTGCAACTCTCACCTTTCCTCACTAGAGGAGCAAAATTTCAAGGTCCATCAGCTTTTTCGAAAAGACCAATTCTTTGTGCTAAAGCTTATTTTATTTTTTTTAAAAAAAGGATTAAAAACTAGGCAGTATATCTTGATGGAGTGTTTTCTTAATGTTGACCATGTTTTTAAATCTGAAAAATCTGAAAAATACCGTAAGGACTTTCGAAATTTCCAATACTTTCGACCCCCCCCCGGCTTATTTCTTTTTTGTAAAATTTCCGACCCACCAACTATTAACCTTTACTAAGCCCAGGGGGGGTCCAACGGACCCAACCCAACATATTTTCCACAATTGTGCAAAAACGACGAAAGGAGGAAAGTTGCTCATTAGTGACTTTTCCTCAATATTATCTGGACACATTTTGCTAAAAAATTTTTTTTGACCGAGGAGGTCGTCATTTGGTCGTGACGTCATCATTTTAATTGCCTGTGGAGGAAAAATTGATGGCGTCATCAAAAGCTTTTGCTAATATGAAGTCCAAATCGTGTTTTCTACTGAGATATTACTATTAGAACCTCATTTCAAAGGTTTTAATGGCCCGTTGTTGCGTTTTTGTCCGATATCAGCAATTTTCGAAAATGGTGAAAAATCCGACATGTCGAGACAATGCCCGACAAAAAGTGCCGAAATCGGCAAAATAATGATGTCATCGGAAAAAGTTCTTACGTCATGATGTGCAGAACACGATGGAGAATATGTGTGCCAAGTTTTATGGTTACAGCACCATCATGTACAAAATTACGGGGGTTGGGTCCAACGGATCCCCCCCCTTCCGGGTTTGGGAAGGTCCAAAAAGCACGGGCTTAATGGGGTTAAGGTTCCTTCTATTAAAGACCTTAGAGTTTCACGTATTCTGATATAATTTGAAATATTTTAGCCGTAAATGCTGATATAATATGAAATATTTTAGCCGTAAATTCTGACATAACATGAAATATTTTAGCCGTAAATTCTAGCATTCAGAGGATGCGGCAATTTTCAAGTAGAATTTTATAATTAATAAATCCTTTCGAAATCCACAGAACAGTACAAATGCAGTAAATTCTCTAATTAGCTGACACTCTAAAAGGCAGACATCTCCGATTAGCGGACAAATTTATTTTCCCTGATCGACTGTTTTCTGGTCAAAACCACATCAAAAAAACTTTCTAAAAGGTGGACGCTTCTTATTAGCGGACACTGTCCTCTATCCCCGATGGTGTCCGCTAGTTAGAGAGTTGACTATACTTTATTGCATGAAAATTTCGCGACATGAAAATTTCACGGTTTCGCAGTCAAGGTCAAAAAACCGCGAAATTAAAATACCGCGAAATTTAAATGCACGAAAAATCCCAGTTTTAAAGTGTAAGGCGTTCATTAGTTTACATTTTATCAAAAACGAGTGAAAAATACCCTATTTCGGAACAAGCAAGTCATTCCTGTTTCCAATTTTTAGTTAGACCGCGAAACTGAAATACAGCAAAATCTGTATTTTTGCATGAACCGCGAAATTAAAATGACGCTAACTTCGCAATTTTGCCTGAATCGCGAAATGTGATTTTGACCAAAAAAAACCGCGAAATTAAAATGACAGTGAAATATTCACGCAATAAAGTAGTTTTCAGTAGAGTTACATATTTCATGCGAGCAGCAGCATCGACCGATTTCATATCTCGAAAATTTCTTTTGCTGAAACCGATCTTCTTTCGTGCTAAAAGTTTGAAATGCAGTAAAAGTGCATCCGAAGTACCACCTTGCTAAAAATTCCAGATCTGTTCTAAAGGAGATAAATTTTTTGCGTGGATGTATTTTGGCGAGTCCAATTTTTGAAGCGCTTTGCGTGGATTTATTTTTGTGAATCAGGGATTTACGGAGAATATGCATGGTATTAATTTAGCCAATGCGTATCAAGAAAAGAAAAGGAGGAAGTTATTGACATGCGCATTAAGAACAAGAACAAGCCTGAGCAACCTCTTATCGATTCGCAAAATTTAACCCAAGCAAAAAAATCCCCTTAAGGTAAGAGCTCTATCAGTCAACATTGTACAAGTCGAGCTGCTCTGCCTTAATTATTTCTATGGAACAGACTCTTATTTTTACTTTGCCACATGTGATGTTCAACCATATTCTAAGTTGAGTATTGGACTTGATCGCACTGGAAAGAAATTTGTGCTAAACGTCATTGTTTCGGCCCCCCCTGAAATGGTCGCGTTCATTATTCAAAAAGCATACACTTTGCACTGGAATGAACTTTTTGTCTATCTTCTTGTGCAGGTGACACCTGCATTAATTCCACAAGTGAAATTTTGCGACAAAACAGGCATCTTAAACTTAATCGGAGAATTATACCAACCGAAAATTCGAGGAAAAAAACACAAGGACACATGCTTGCACATGTGAGCCAACAAGCCAGGCTCAACCAATATTTCCTGCTGCTTACTAGTGAAGACGCCTAAAAACCGACTTGAGCCTGAAAAATATTACTAAAAATGTCGCGTAAGATCATAACCAGTGACACAAGCAGCAACAAATGATCTCAACTCTACCTTAAGGGCATACATTTTTGCGATCATTTAATGTTGCGACATAAATTTTTGCGGAACTTATTTACGATTTCGCACGAAAATCGCAAAATTAAATTCTGCAAAACACACCCGAGGCAGGTTATTCGCAAAAATTAATTCCGCAAAACTGCTGAATTCAGCTGATCGCAAAATTTAATTTGGCATTTCGTAAAACTATCCATGTCAAACCACAACTGACTGATACTTTGAAGTAAAAAACATTTTTGAAATCGCAAAAATTAGTTCCACACTTTTCTCCTACGAGGACTAATTTGCAAAATTTGATTCCACAATTTACAACTTTTTTCAGGTGCCAATCGCAAAAACTTATGTCGCAGTATTGAATGATCGCAAAAATTTATGCCCTTTAGGTATTCTGCCAGGGCATTTTGGTGCTGCAAGGTACCTGCGCAGAGGGGGAGAGGCGCTTTGTAGACATTAGATAGCCTGAGAGAGAGGGACTGGTAGGCCTGGTCCCCCCAAAAAAAAAACAAATCTGCAATCTTCCGTGGTGTATTGAAACTTCGCACAGACCAATATCTATATTGCATCCTTAGAACTGACTGACAACGTTAATTGTGCATATTTAATTTTACTATCAACGCTCATTCAGTAAGCAAAGCTCGCATTTATGAAATATTGGGACTTAGACCGTCAGATTCTGAGTAATTAAATAAAAGATTAGTCTGTAACACCAATTTTCGCGGTTAAGCATTTTCAGAGTTTAAAAATGGAACTTTATTTCGCGGATTTGCCCGAAAACCGCAAAATTTTCTTCCGGCGAAAATTTCTTCTCTTAAGGTACACATATTTAATTTTACTATAAATAATCATTGATTAAGCTAAAAATTTGTTTTCATGGAATGTTCCAACATTAGGAATCAGAAAATCAGATTGAAGATAATTAACGAAAAGATCGTATAAAATGCCAGCTTGCAAATTTTCTTGATCAGGAACTTCCAATTATGCCATATTTTCAAATTTACCGCAAAATTGTATTACCAAATTCGGCATCGAGAATCTGCCATTACGTATGGCACCACATCTATGAAAACTAACAGAACGATTTGTTCTACTTTTCAGAAGTCCCCGCAAATCTTTAGAAAACTTCAGTCATCAAGTTTCAGCGATACTTCTCGAGGTATTAAGCATAGTTTATAAACGTGGCCCTAGTATCTCCCTCCTCTCCCACTTCTCTCACCCCCTCCCCTCTCCACCACATCCACCACCACCACCCATTGCTGGGCTAGCTGAAGTCAATAAGATAGCGAAGGGATTCCATTACGAAGTTTCTATTTTCCACAACAATAGCGAAAGTCAATGACACGGTTCAACATGAAACAAATAAATAACGACAATATGCTTTCTATAACAACAGGATAAACGTAGCAACAATCAGTTTCTGTAAAAACGTGGCAGAGTCATAAAAACAATAGTCAATTGAGGGTGAAAGCTTTTCGAGAGATCGTTGCTCAAAATAAGGTGCCCAATTGACGTAAGGCGTCCATTTAAAACAAGATTCCCAAGCAACATCTCTACATAAAAAGGCACTATCGTCAAGCCAAACACGGTCTCCTCCGATACAGCTGAGTTGTGAACGCAGTATCTGACGAAAATAAACTATAAACACAAGCAACTCATCTATGAATTCTTGAGTAAGGAATCCAGTAGAATAAGGATGTAATCACAGATGAGAGGGAAATAGGGAGAGTTTCGTAAAGTTTAGTAAAAATCACAACATTTGTTTTCGTTCGAGTACCAGAGTATTTGCAAAATTTCAAGATTTTTTCATTGGCACTAGCCTGCTCACAGACTGCTCGACAAAGTTAGTTTCTCTCACAAACGAGTGAAGTGTGCTAGGGCTGGGAGCAGGCTACATTGGAACGCGAATAGAACCTCATGACGATTCATGTAAGGATCATCACAAATTTCTAAATACACTTTTTATTATTTGTGAGAAAAACTTCAAGAGCAGGCTGAACAGAAAAAAAAAAGAAAAAAAAGAAAAAAGCACAATAGACGAAACAAGGTCCCGCATACATTCCCAAGATACAAGACAGCATCATCATGGTGTAGTAGCATAGACGTAAGCTACCTTTCTCGTATATCTAAATACCAAAACATCGACACGACGGTCTCTCCTTTATCTCCCGAACTAGTTTTCCCAGTGAAAATCTCAAAATTCGGGTGAATCGTTCAATACAGCAACTTGTTCCGTTGGTTCTGCTGGTTCGCCCAGAAGAATCGAATCAACATCAACTTCCATCGGAGATGTATTTGTTGGAATGACGAATGCAGCTGAAAGAAAATCGAGGAAAAAGATTCAGTAGGTAACAAACTAACTCCCAAGGAAAAACATCGCAAAAAGTATCTCCTGTTCCATGTAATTTGTTGATAGAAGGAAAACATGGGACGTCACATAACACGTTGAGATGTACCCTTAAGTATATGTTCCCTCTAGATTAAAGAACAATCGATCGCCTCCCGCTCAGATCGTTGAAAATGTCCCAGAGCATCCGCTCTTATTCCTTCAACTCCTCCCCCACCGATTTACTGTAGATCATTAATGGGTGAAGCCAGATCCCAGAGTACTGAGCACCCGCTCTTATTCCAGTCCCACCCAGCCACCCCCCACCACTGATTTAGATCGTTAATGTTGAAAATGTCCTTGAGAACCCCTCTCCAATTTGGGGCCAATTAACGACAAAAATGATTGCTTCTGTAAGAAAGAAAAGGTTTCTGTCAGATAATTCTGGATTCGAGAGACATCATAAGACAAGAACCAAACGTGATCGTTTATTACTGCGCTCTCCTACCTACCTTATCGGACAAAACAATGTCGGACAAAAGTGATGAATTTTTTCGAAGGTGACCAAAATTTTGTCCGACGAATAATTTCGTTCAACGAAAATTTTGTCCAAAACGAAATTTCAAATCAGCCTACCTAAAATTTGTTTTCCCGTTTATGAAGTAGATCTTCATCAACTGTTGCAAAAATTGTTGCCTTCTACAGACCAAAAGTTTTTGAACAAAATCATTTCACCCCCAAGACAAGGAAGAGCCATTATTCTCTGCAGAAAACCAAAGAGAACGGCTATATTTTTTATGTATATTGACATATTTCGCTCAGAAAAATCCACAAAAAAAAAGAAACATTAAGGTTGGACTAAATTATTCGTCGGATAAAATTATTTGTCAGAATAAAGTGACGAAATTTTCCGAGTGTGACGAAAATTTTGTCCGACATTGTTTTGTTCGATAAGGTATCAAATCCTTATTTTTGAACTTAGTACTTAGTTCCCCTTTAAATCTTTTTTTCTCAACCTTGCTTTACCGACTGAACAATGTGACGTCGCCATAGTTGAAGGAGAACCCCCAAATTTGAGACAGGAGGACACATCATATGTGAGTCTGCTTTATGTTCACTATTTAACTCAATAGTTTTATTTTTATTTTCTTGCGTTTGACATTTTGAGAGAAAAGAAATTTTAAATCTTGAATCTTGACTCTAGATACACTTACTAGAAATTTAGAACTCACAAAACAGCAATAGATTTTAACATAACTCGATGAAAGAAACTAAATATCTTTTCAAACAGGCACTATTTAAACATTTTGATAGCATGACAATAAAATTCTAAAGACATGCTTCTAAATTATGACCCCGATCCCTTTCCTATCAACAATCGATCTCATTCCTACCCACTTCCTTCTAACAACTATCAACCTCAACCCCGCCCCTATCATGAGTAATCGATCCAAACACTCAATCACACTTTATTTCCGGCTCAGATTAATTGGCCCGGTTCCATGCCTGCAAGAAGTTAATCAACATGGTATTGCCTATGCAATCGCTTCATTCGTTTTCACTGTTGCGAACAGGAGGGAAATTTAACAAGCATTACCTATATATCTTTACGAAACGGGCACGAAAGAAAAGCGGGGTTGCAAAACAATAATAATCAAAATTAAATTCATGTGTAAAACATAGACAAATGTTCGAATATAAGTATTGCTTAAAATTACATTCGAGTCACAATATGGCTTGAAAACTAAGGTCACAAAATGAAATTCAATAGAGCTTGCTTAAACATATTTAATGCACTTTCGAAGGTATCCCAAAGTCCATGATGTCATGAAAAAGATAAGTTAATACTATATTTCACACTTCTCTATTACCCGATAAAATTTGATTTTTGCCCAAACTTCCCATTTAATAAGTGACTTTCTGATATGTAAGCAGCATCTGTATCAAGCAATCGAATACGAGGCTGAAAAATATTGAAAAAGTCACAAACAATTTGCACCAAAGTCAGTTCGAAATTCTTCCATTAACCACACGTGCTACATGCAGAAATTAACAGCAAAAAGAAAAGTTAACAAAGCATGTAAACAATCTGGCAACCTTCATCCTGTGTTACTGGCGCATCACATGGAGCAGGAGTTTCTTCAGAGGTCTTAATCGGAGCTTGAAACTTGCCTCCTTTTTTCCCTCTCATCACGGCAGCTTTGAAGGACGGAACCTTCTTTTTCGGTGCTGCCAGTGTGTCCATTTTGACGTCGTTCTCAACACTTGGCCGAACGTCGTCGCTTGCATGTTTTTCAGATGATGTCATAACTTGCTCAGCAGGTGCTTCCCCCACTGTTTCTAGTTTTTCAGATTCAGCTGTGTTCAACGGAGCTGTTTCTGCCATCTTCGTTTTTCTTGAATCTTTTCGAATTTTCTTCACTAACTTTCCTTTCTTCTTTTTCTCGCCTGGTACACCTTTAGCGGCGGTACCGTCTACATTTTCTTCAACCACTTTGTTACCAGGCTCATTTTCCGTGGTCACATCAGGTATCGCTTCATCTTTCCTTTCCAAAGAAGAACCGCTCACTCCTGCAGCATCTGGGACAACTTGTTCACCAGATTTCACGTCATTAGCATTCAGTTCATCAGATTCTGTATCTTTCGCACCCGAATTTGGTCGCTTGTTAACAGCTATATCTTGCTGCGCCGCCGAGCAAGGGGGACATTCGTCGGCAGTTGCACCGGCATCTGTACCGCAATCCTCATTATTTACACTGGGATCTGTGACAGGATTTTCACTATTTACACCAGCAACTGTGCCACTACCCTTACTATTTACGACAGCATCAGTATCAGTACTTTCGTTATTCGAATCGACCATTCCTTTCGAATCGACCATTCCTTTCGACTTCTTTTCTTTTTTATCTTTCACTTTCTTCTCTTTCGGAATTTTTTCTTTCGGAGCTTTTGCCTTCTTTTCTTTCACAGCTTTTTCTTTCTTGCTCATGCAATTTGATCCATTCTCCTCTGCAGCAATACACGTTGAGCTGGCTTCAGTTTCAGCATCAACGACGGGAGTGCTTGCCGCAGTAGCATCATTACTAACCGTGCTGGCTTCGTTCTTCTCATTACCAGTAAAATCTTTCCCTTCTTCACCAGTGTCGCTAGTAGCCTCCATGCTAATTGGGCTGGCATCTTTATTTGAATCTTGCTCATCAACTTTATGGTCTTCAGTTTTAGTACTGGTTGCACTACCATCTGTAGTCAAAGGTTTATTGTTGCGTTCATCCTGACCTGCTTTCAAATCATCTTTACTCACGCCATCAACGGCAGTATCTGAGGAAGCAGACTTTCGTTTAGCAGCTTTCTTCTCCTCCTTCGCTTTCAACTTTTTCGCTTCTTTCTCCTCTTTCTTACGCAACTTATTCGCCTCTTTCTCTAGTTTAGCTTGAATCTTCTCCTCTTTTGCTTTCAGCTTTTTGGCTTCTTTTTCTTCGCGTTTTTTGGCTTTCTCTTCTGATTTCATTTTCCGAGCTGTTGCTTTGCCCATGCAGCGAGACGGTTGAACACTTGAGGGCTCTTTCGTTGTTTGTGCTTCTTTCTTCTCAACCGTTGCAGATTTCTCTTCGCTCTCATCCTCCATTCGGAGACGTTTCGAAGAAGGCGACAAAGCGTTATCATTCGTTCCTTCAGTCGCTCGGGAAAAACTCTTGCGTTTTTTCGCACCGCCACCTAGAAAAAGATGTGATTTAGAGATAGCACTAGGTCTGAGTGATGTAAGGTATTGATAGTACCGATAAAAGATAGAAACAAAAGATACGAAAGCAAAAGAGAAACTGTTGCTTGCGTAGCGTATACTTCTATTGAGTGACAATTTTCGAAACAAACACGCGAGAAAACATTTGCGTTAGTATCTCTCACATTCTACTTTGCATTTTTCGATGTGACGTAAACTAAGTAAAAAGACTCTGCCACAGGAGCCTCAACCTTATCTTTCGCGTTGGAAGTTACGTCACGCTGTAGCAACAGACGATAGCTAGCAGCCATCATGGATGTGGAACAACAATGAACGGGAGCGAAGTTTTGACCAGAACTTCGTCCACAAACTTGTCTTTTCTTTCAATTGAGCACAGTAACGCGGGCGGACAGGACGGGAAACATTCCCAAAGAAGGAAAACGCCTTCAAGTGATTAGATTTCCGTTTTTCTCTTGCATGAAAGAGAAGCCGTATAAGAAATAAAGGCGAAACTTGCAATGCCGTCGTTGAGCGCTCACTGAAAGAATCCCCAATCCATAATGCCCCACTCCCCCTCCTCCTCCCCCTCCTCTTTCCCCTATCCCTCCCAGTCTTGTTCAGCGGAGTTTGTGAGTTTTTTTTTCTGTTGCACGCCAAAGCATTCAATAACCTTTATAAGCATAACGTAGAAAAATCCCTAACAAGTAAGAATAATATGGCAAGCAAAATCACAGCATCAACTTGAGAAAATATTTTGGATTGGAGTGAATAAACATAGAAAGAGAAGTAAAAAAAAACTTAATGTTAACATTCTTTTGCCTTCTAATTTATAAACATACAAGAAAATGAATAGCATTAATAACAAGACCGATAAGCAAAAACTACAAAGCATACTGTAAGCAAATTTGAAGGCAAAAATCATAAATGTCACTTTTATAAACATATCGCACCTGAGAAAAAAACAACTATGCTCATAAAAAAGTACATAACCATCCATTATGTCAGCACCGATTCTCTAGTAAACTCACCCAATACGAATACACTACACTCGCGATAACTGGGACCTCCAGGGGGAACGAAAATTCGGTCCCACTTAGCGGGAGTCCCAGTAAAGCAGATCTCTCTATAAGTGAGAGGGTTTCAAGGGGAATCGAAAAGGCGTCCAAATTAGCGGGAGTCCCAGTTATCCGGGGTCCCAGTTATCGCGAGTGTACTGTATTTCTTAACGCTGTCACTTATAATATACTCTCAGCAGTAGTTAGAGAAATTACATGCTCTTACTCTTATTCTAAATTACAGGTTCTGAAGCTCATCTTAAATTCGATCTTAAAATGCTACAGATTTGCAGACGAATTTGAGACTCGAATTCTCATAATTTATTCCGTTATTTTTCTTTCTATGATCTTACCATTTTCTTATTTCTACTAACAGCTATAACGTGGTAGTAGTAAGTGGAAAATTGAGAAAAACAACACTGCTGTAGACAAACAAACCGAGTAAAAGGAGAAGGAGAAGCCGTCAAAAATAAGTCTCAACTTACATTGCACACCGGGTGATCACTATACATCCTCGGAAATCTAGATGTCATAATTCATAACTAACAAGGGCCAATACTCTTGGGTCCTTAATAAACGTACAGATACGCTTATTTTTTTTAGAGCTAAATTTCTCCCCTGTATTTTCCTTATTAGATCCTGTACGTGTACTTATTTGGAGCTATTTTTCTCGTCTGTACGTTTTTTTGCCCTTGTACGTTTACTGCAGAAACAGAACCCAGCTCTAGACCAGGGATTTTCGATCAACTATCACTACACAGAGACGAATGAAAACAAATTGTATTTACTGCGTAGCTACTTTGATTTTTATTATGAAAGGATTTCTGTTGGTATTTTCTTCAGTATTTCAACATTGAAAAACCTAGGTAAAGAATAGTTTCTGATATCTAAAAATTTGCCCGTTTTTTCCCTGTACATTTATTTCAGCTTGTGCGTTCCTTAATTTTCACTTGATTTTCCCTCCTATACGTTTATATTAGCCTGCACGCTTACTAGGGGCCCGAGAGTACATACCTAGCATTCGCTAAAACAATCTTTTGCCATGCAACAAAAAGAAAGACTGCAGCAGAATTTCCCTAGTTCGGCCAAAAAACCTTTGGTCAAGCAGATAATTCAAATGATAAATGTAGATACTAAATCTGGCAGATTGGAAGAATGTACTGAAATAATAACTGCATTCACTCAGTGCATACGTATGAATAGAACGAAATAAATGAAGATCTTAAACATATTTTAAAGTAACTGGCCTTCTTCGCTGTTCAAATTTGAGCAATGTAACACGATCACCTTCATACCACAAACAAACAAAAAAACCGGCATAACTATCAGCAAATGCTGTTTTGTAAACAAAGCGCTTTAGTGTCATAGTTTCACAATGTTTTATACAGTGGAGCAGGTACTCAAGGAGTGCTGAGTACCTGCCCCACTGTATAAAACATTGTGAAACTATGACACTAAAGCGTTTAGTTTACAAAACCTAAGAGAAGTGATTATAGCAGATATACAAACTTACCTTGAATTTCCTGACTGGTTGAGATTCTGCCATCTTCTTGAAAGGCAAAAACTAAAATAAACAATGCAGCTGTGGTACAAAACGATGAAAAAGCACAGTCTAAATAGGGTTCAATCTTGTTGGAAAGCACTGAATCTGAAACGCAATCAGCATCCAATTCACCCTACTTACAGTGACTCAGAAAAGGATGCAGAGAACGTCGCAGCCTTGACTCCAGTGATTAGAGGCCTGAACGTGTAAAAAATTCACATTCCATGACCTTACCAAAGCTCGCAACCAGGTCATATCCTTGTCACTACGCAATGAGTTTATGAGCCTACGCGGAACATTATGACTTATCGAAATGAGAAATAATGTACTTTGACCACAAGTGGCCGTTTTCGGACAAAAATTTGAGATAATTTCTTACTTGCAATATATACAATGGCTTTTAGACAATGCTAACTTATTTTCGAAGCAAGCCATTGCAAGACCAGATTCTAAGTTCAGTATGATGCGGTAAGTCAAAGAAAAATTATAAATTGAAGGGGACTGCTGTAAGCTCAACCAACGACAAAAGTGAAGACAGACATCCTTGAACGTTCTCAAAGTGTAGATGAAATTAGAGTATCAAATTGCTTCACAGATAGCCAGATCAGATACATGGTACTCCGTTGAGGTAGACTTAGACAAAAAAAGCGTATATCTAGTGGAATAAAAGCAAATACAAAAATGAGTGACATTTTCATTCTCACCATCACAGTCATTTTGCGTCAATTTCTGTGAAGAAGATTGCTTCCCTTGAATTCGTTTCTCTACGCATGCTAATCAAAATAAGGAAACGATACAAGCAAGGATGAAATACAAGCCTAGCTCTATCTAACTTAATTATTTCCTATAGAAATTACATTGAAATTGCCATCTTTCATAAATTCCACGTTGGTTGCCATACTTTTGTTAAAGATTATAGTTGGAAAAAACAGCTCTTCATCCAGAGGTGGGAAGCAAATAGCTTTTTTCTACCCTTCTGCAATTTTTGCTAGTGTATAAGTTAATCCAATTTGCTCTTCGGAAATGTATCAATAACGCACTTAATAAGCAATTTTGGACTTTCATTCCATTTTTGCTCAGATAACAAGGCTGGAGCATTAGTAATTTTTAAAGAAGGCCAGACGTTAGCTAAAAATTCTAGCTTTTCAGATGACAATCTATAGTTAATGGGAAACCATTCAAGCTGTGATTATAACCAATTCACCGGGAAGCCTTGTGTAAACAATTATTTAACTAACAATATCCCAAAAGTAAATCAATTTCCCCCCCAAAGTAGCTTTTCTACGGAACGGTATACAACGAGATTGATTCTAGGCTCACCAGATACCATGAACTTCAGAATTGAAAAATAAATGATTAATTTTTACACATGAAAATATCCTTCCAGGAATCCAAATGTCGAAAATCAGCTATGTTAACATTAAAATGCGTTTACGTTAACATTAAAAGTTGTACAGAACATGGCACCAATGTTGCAGTTACTAGCAAAGGAAATATACAATCAAAGAAACTACGTTGTAAATGACAAAATGAGGGCCCGAACCGCTTATTCAAAAATTTCCTCTTGACAGGGGGCACTTAATTAGCAGGGGCGTTTATAAAATTTTGTTCAATGTCTTGAATTCTTTTTTTCTAATTTCAGTTGCTCTTATTCCAAAACATACAAAATCTTATAAAATTATTACAAGCACCACGTGTAAATGAGATGAGGTTCGAAATAAACACCTCCTTTTTGTATTGTGAGGGCGCTTAATTCAGCAGAAACTCACAGAGATCTTTCATAAGATCTTTCAGAGGCTAGCAATGTCCACGGTTTCCACGAATCACTTCCTTAACAATCGTAAAGGTACTCTCTTTAGTCTTCAAAAAACCTTTTATTTTATCACATCTCTAAATGCAACTCAGAAAAAATCATGCTGTCCGTCACACATAATACAAAGACAAAACCACAAGTACTACTTGATCTTTCACGAGCAATGCTTCAGCTTACGACTGGGCTGAACAAACCAGCATCACAACTATCGTTCTAAGTTTAGCCTACTACAGAAAAAACAAATAAAGCTAAACTAGACATCAGGAACTAAGACCTCTCTACAAAACAGCAACAACAAGAAACAACAATAACAAGAACAACAATAGTAACAAGGACAACAACAATTCAATCACTGCAGGTCATTTCTATACTGGACAGAGTTCTACCTTTATCCTTCTGGACTGACTTTCGTCTATGCTTCCGAAGAAAACTGAACTTCTGGAGACGTTCCTAAAATGGTAGTATAATATTACAAGGGTATATGCAATAATATATTAAGTAACAGGGCCTAATACAGGCTTATTTTGGGGGTGGCTGTTGTTCAGATAGTTATAGTTAACTTGCGAGCAACGTTGAGGTGGAACAGAAACAGAATGCGTGAAATTTGTTTTTAATTACCTGACATAACCACATCTCAATCAAACCATCCTGAATTTTGGATGCCACGTTTAAAAAGGTACCGGATTATGAGTGGGCTGCAGATGAGTTCAACAATATTGTTCATGGATATTATTTCCCATATGATTTTTGAGGCGAATCTTTGCACGCCCAAGAGCGGTCAGCTGTCTAATGAGGTTGCACTAGGCCCTGTATAACATCTAATAGTTTTAGGGGACGATAGAGCTCAATAAAGTCCGAGAACTAAAACATCCTGTCTGACTGCATCTGATAAATTAATTTTCTGAGATGACTCAAGAAGTGTGACAGTTTGTGTGATAGTAACACAGCTGCTATATACATAGTGTATACTGCTCTTCCTTCACAGTCTTGCACAGAGGTCTTAACATGAACACAG
This sequence comes from Scolionema suvaense, assembly GCA_027575255.1. Classification (NCBI taxonomy): domain Eukaryota; kingdom Metazoa; phylum Cnidaria; class Hydrozoa; order Limnomedusae; family Olindiidae; genus Scolionema; species Scolionema suvaense. The sequence goes on along the minus strand of JAOBRC011074223.1, from coordinate 5,739 downwards.
AAAATACACATGGTCAAAAACATACGTTAAAATGAACTCAATAAAACAAATTTCATCAAATTTGACCATATTTTGGGGTTTTTATGGGCAAAAATGTGATTTTTGGGCAAAGTCGGGCAAACACATGGGCTGTTTTACACGCGGTTACATATGACGTCATATTTCAAGGAGCCTGGGGCAAGAAACAATTCTGCCTCACTATCAAGTTTTAACTTCATAACTACAGTAGAACAGAAATTAGGATGGGGGGGGGCGCTTTTGAAGCTCAAAAAAGCCCACGTCAGATAGGGTTGAAAAGCCTGAGAATGGTCAGCTTTTTCGTGTAAATAATGTCCATGTAAATGCCCATTTACATGATCCCAACACCCAACACCCAGTGAAAGATTTTTGATGTATCGTACATAGTCCATATATGATAACTACTACTAAACTAAATTCTTTAGTAACATCGTAAACGAGCGAAGAATAAACTAACAATTGTACTTTGACACAAGAGACAAGTGCAACTATACTACAATTGTAGTAGTTTTTTGTTCTTGTCTCTTGTGCATGGATTGAAGAAAATTGTGTAGAAGAATCCGGCTTTTTCGCCATGTAAAAGATTTGCTGGATATCCATGATGCGCATTGCTACCCGAAAAATCAAAACAAAAATATTCAAGTCTACAAATTCTCACCGCGATTCCCAAGGAAAGAGCCAATTTAGCGTCTTTGATAGCATTCAGCAACTGCTTGCCAGAGAAGCGACCTTGTTGATTCAACTGTAGAAGGAGAAATAAAACATAAGACAGGAGACAGGAAAAAAGACAACAGAAGTTAACATTAAACCAATCATGTGGGCGGCAATTCAGAGCACTAATTATAATATTTCGGGGAACACAAGCAGAGCGGGAGAGAAAAAGGGGCCATGTGGTATATGCTACAAAAAGCATTGGTACTTCAAAGCCAGAGAATCCAGATATATGCCCCTTTTATGGTCTTGCCAAAACCTTCTGCTGGATGGAACCATTCGTAATTACGAACAAGCATAACCATGATGAGAAAAAAGAAACTGCAGCATATCATTTCGTTTTTCCCATTGATGATTTTCCTTCTCATAGATCCCAGATCTTCAAAAACCATTATAGAACATCAAAAAAAGGGGTTTGAAAATTTGAAGTCAACATAACTCCAAGGAACTATAATGATGCCACATTTAATACATATATTACCTTCACCATAACATATATTATCTTCACCATAACATATATTACCTTCACCATAACATATATTATCTTCACTATAGCACCACATATCTTCAGTGGTGATACATTTTCGCACTACAAAAAGTCTTCAGTGCATATATCAAACATATTTTCGGATACCATCAGGATCAAGGATCTCATCCAGGCCATGACAGTTTCAAACCTACATGGGCATAGCAACAAATATGGCAGGCTCCCAAAACCAAAACAGTCCACGGCAAAACTTTCAGCGATCAAATTCATATGAACTATCTCTAATAAAACATCGATTTACATATACCTGTTCTCTCATGGCCAGAAGCAAAAGAACATTCGGTTGAGAAATTTTCAATGAGAAACTATGATGGCCATCGACATAAAACTGGAAATATGATTCCCAAAGATTCCCGTCCAGTACATGCAATCACTCAAACACATTTCAAGAAAAATATCGTTTTAAGCCCCCCAAAAAACTACACTTCACTTGATCAGTTCCCATACATAGATGCTTTGTGAGAGGATTGCCACACAGGCACTCGCTACTTTTAAAGGGTCAGGATCCGATAGGTGTCTGAACATAAATTTTAGCAAAATTAATTCTACTCAACATGAAAAGAACCACAACCACAATATAGGTCTCATACGTTTATAACTCAATCTTCGTATGATATTCAAGCCTTTTGGCGAATTTAAAATACAAGGGTTTTGACCAGGATCTGAATTTTGGGTGGATAACGAAATTGAAGAACTTTTTTGGCATGCCTATGGCTCAAAACACTTTAGGTTTAGAGCCGTAGTGGCAATACTGCTACTTTTCACTAAAAAAACCTCAAAATTTTTAACTTATACAATTTTGTCGGATCCTGCTCATTTAGCAGTCGTCAATGATCTATGAACCATAAGACTAAAATGCCATTGGGAGCTTATCAAGTGCATGGCAAAAAAGCCTACACGGATAAAATGGATGCTTGCGTAGCAGGACGCAGAAATTCAGCTTCATCTATTTGACGCTAAAAACGCTACTATATTTCATATCAGCTGCTTACTAAAATTAGCTCCATTTTATAAACTTAAACATCTTACCGGTGTTAGATCTGCAACATCCTCTTCACCAGTGAACGCTTTCACAAACACTTCCCTGACCCAAGCACGAGATGTTTCCTTGTCGAAGAAGGTTACATGGTACCAGACCTGTCACAAAAATGCCAAGATAGCAAAATTAATACGAAGATCATTATGGATGGATAAAAACTACTTCAAAAGCCAAGGACATGATTACTAAATTTGCACTGAGAAATACTGAAGATTGGAGCTGTTAGAACATGGCGATAAATTCTAAAAACTCTATTGTACAAGAATTATAGTGTTGAACCAAGCTAGTTCCAAGTGAGTAAGGGAAGACGTAATATTCGTCTTAACAGGGACTCCAAGAAATGACTTCCATAAAAAGGAATGTAAGTTGATCACGAAATACCAAAAAAACAATTTCATACGGAATTCAGAAAAAATCAGCTGAGTGAATAAAACTAAGTCAAATCGTGCATAGTAGTGAAATACTATCTGACATAATTGACAACACAATCTGTACTTGTGTATCTACAGTCTCCCAATCAATGTCGAAACAGGATTCATGGCACTTGGTAATCAAACTATCTTGTTCCACGAGTTGCATCTTTCAAAACGGTTCCATAACTATAACATAGAGTGGTTTTGATTTTCAAAGAAAAATCTATAGCAGCTTGTTTAGAGCACGCCAACTGAGATTTCAATGTGAAAACGTTTCAAAGCGTATTATCTCCTAACTCCCGTCCATGGCTGGAACGATACAGTTTGTGCCTTCGGCTCACACATTAGAGCTCTATCCAGCCAGTTAGTAACTGAACTCTAGTTAACAGACGTCACAACTTGATTTAACTATTGAACTCACGACACTATCACAAAATACTAATGATTTTATCACAAAGAACTGCTTTACACAAAGAGCCATATTCTATACAGCACAAGCAGGACCTATCCTAGAATTTGAGGGCAGCATTCCAAACTGGGAAGAGAGGGCGGATTTGAGTTGTATTGTCTCCAAAAAGCAGCTGTCAGAATAAGCTTTAAATGATCATACAGGGCACTTTTCAGTGGATTTTGAGAAGGGCAATGTCAGATGTTGCAACCGTTTTTTCCTTTAGAGCAGATGGCCTTTTATACAATAATGATGATGATGATGTTTCGTAGGTATAGAACAAAATATCCAGTTGGAATTTAGCAACAACTACACCTTTTTTTCATAAGAAACACGAAGAATCAGTTAGGCTCAATGTTTCTTAATTTTTCACTAATTTGAGACTAAAATGTCTCTTAAATGTTTCTTAATTATCCAGCTGTCCGAAAAACCTTCCTTCCCCCAATTTTATGATTCTCAATACCAAAACATATAATATGATCCACTGAAGATGAGCAACACAGCACTCATTCTGTGTTCACTTATGCCAAAGCTGGTTTCTTAATGGTCTTGCTTATAGCAAGGAAATGAACTTTGTTAAAGGGATGTGAATGCTTCACCAGCTGCTCCGAAAAAAAACTTGCTTGTGATTGTAATTTTTGAGCCTGACCATGGTTCTTAGATGTTCCTTAATTTTCAGGGCACTTGAGCCTCATCATGTTTCTTATAAATGTGTTTCTTATAAAAAAAATGTGTATGTTGTCTTCGATACAGCTTGTTATTTTGTTTGCTATCAGAGTTAGTGCCTGATCTAAAGCATTTTATAAAATAATAAGAATTGCACGTTTTGGGGACCCAGGACGTAACACCTCAATGCTCTCCATAAGTAAAAACTCAATCCAGAGTTCAAAACGGTTCACGTACAAAACAGCTGCATAAAACCATGCACATAGAATTGCCAACAAAACAAAATTTGCAAGCTTTCGCGATGCATAAGTAACCCAGCACTGGACTGAACTGATAATGACTAAAAAAACCATTACAAGGACTGACAACTCATGAATCTTGAAGTGGGAGACCAGCTCCGAGCAAAGGACGTGGAACCACCAAGTCTTCAGACAACATCTGCCTAGACATATACCGGACAAAAACAAAAAATCAAGAAATCAGGATAATCAATTGCTGCTGCTATATGCAGCCCACAGACAAAGAGCCCACCACTTAAAAGGGTATGACAGAGGTCAAGAAAAACAACCTTGCAGATGATTTGAGTGACGTCAATGATTTGGAATAATCATCAATTTGAAAACAAATAGTTCATTGCTTTTTAATCAATGAAGAGTACTTGAAATTACTGTTACAGATGATATATCCAAAATCTCCTTGAGTTGACAACCACATCCAACAGCAAACTCTCCAAGGATTAAAGGTCTGTTTCCACAGAGCGAAATTTTCCGCATATAACTAATTTTTACTCCATGCAGCAAATTCTGCTTGAAATTTCATCTAATTTCAAATTCAGCCAGAAACTTGAATTGACTTCAACTTAGTGGCAGAAGTGGAATCGCACTCAAATTAAATCGCTTGAAATGTGCAGGCTCAGTCACTTTTCCGCTCCACACTGCAGAAATACACCTTAAGATATTGAATTCTACGAAGTCTTTCTCATAGCTGCACTTTTCTGACAAACCAACGCGGTGCCCTACTAACATACATGCAAGCTTACCACAGACTCAGGAAATCAGACCAAATCCTGTTTACTGTTGATTGGTAAACTTTAGCAAAAGAGATAGAGAAATGCAAACACAAAGAGGGCAGAGTATATGTGCACATACCAACAATTTAAAAGGAGATAGAACCTAATGTAATGTGAAATTTACGATTCAGGGCCATATGCTGGAAGATTTATAGATACTGATGTATAGGTCAGTGTCCTCAAACTCTGAAGCTCAATTTCACAAAGTAGAAAGATTTTGTTGCTAAAAACTTGTATCCTCCAAATAAATATCTCACAAAATGCTAGTCTTACTCTTAGTTTTGAGATAATAACCTTCCTCACAATAAAAATGACCATGTTGTTTGAGATTTACCGATGTTTATTCTAATCAAAGCTATGTGCTGTGGACCAACATTCCCGGAAAAAAGTGTGGATACGGTCCTGGAAGCAAACAATTATCTGCATATACCAGTGTTTTTGTGCCCCTTTCTTCATGCCAGAAAAATGTACCATTGTCCGGATCGTCTTCAATCATACCAGGCCACCTAAAACATTAGTAAGGGTAAAGTTCAGAAAGCTAAGAACAGAAAATGAAAGATGACCAGGTGACCAAAACCATCAGCTGCAAATATCAAAACACAAACATAGTGCGAACATCATCCCTCTTCTTAAGGATACTGTTAACCCTCGGAGAGCATTTTTTTCCTGAGCCTGTCATTCACTTCAGACAAGGCCCTGTGACATCATATAGAGATAAATACGTGAACATTATGCACCTGGTTCATTTTCATATGATTTCAGACTAATATAGCCACCTGCTCCCGGTAAACAAAGAAAACAATTGGAAAACTAACCATACTTCTTCGC
>JAOBRC011074222.1:0-35119 GCA_027575255.1 Scolionema suvaense | reverse complement strand
CACACTGACGTGAGTGCATTAATTAGCATACGTAATTTGCTCCGCCATTACCGATTTGCATTCGCGAATTATTCAGGGTGTCGTTCGTAAAATTATTTTCCTCAACGTTTTTTCGTATATTAGAAAAAACAGAAGGAAGTCTCCATCCCCATTTTTTTAGTATTTATCTGACAACTTGACATGATTTTTTGCCGGAGGATCCCTGTAAGATACCGGTACATTGGTTATAAACTTAAGATGCCGGTACATTAAGTTGTTCTAAACTTGAGATACCGGTATGTTAAGTTTTAAGATACCGGTACGTTAAGTTGTTATGAACTTCCCATACTGGTATGTTAAGTGGTTATAAACTTAAGATACCGGTATGTTAAGTTTTTATAAACTTAAGATACCTGTACGTTAAGTTGTTACTTAGAATACCGATACGTAACACGGCTGGGCTTGATTGCATCCGCTGACCTAAATGAACAGAGCCAAAACACAGCCGCTGAAAACGAAAACAAGTTAAAGAACTGTCGATTAGATTGTTAACATACGCATATTTCTTTATCCGATCACTACATATCTTACGTCGCATGCTTTCATAGATTATTCTGTTGCCCCTGCCATCATTCCTGATCGCAAGAACAAGCTTCAATCACAATACGTGTAAAAGTTGTAACCAGAGAGTGGTGACACCAGTGTTTTGAATCTTGCGCACAATTTCACAACAAACCTCTGATCAGCCAATCAGCGTGCGCCCTTTCCAAAGGCTTATTGTGGCAGTTTTGGTGTGCTTGTTATGCGCAAGCGGAGTTTGTTGATCAAGCCCAGGAGTCTTTGAGTGATTATAAACTTAAGATACCGGTACATGAAGTGGTTGTAAACTTACGATGCTGATACGTTATGTTGCTATAAACTAAAGATAGTCCAGCACCAGGGGTAACTTTTTTTTAGTTTCTGTTCTAGTACAACATCCGGCATGGAAAACGTACCGGAACAGAAACTGGATGATTGGTCCAGAGGGACAGATATGATCCCAATGATCACTCTGTTAGTAGAAATGTTATTTGTATTTAGAGATGAAATCAATCCAGCCTGTGATTTGTATCATCTGGAACAACTGGTTTGGTGTCCAACTAACCAGTGACCATGAATGAGACAAAACGAGTCAGAACTGAAACTCAACTAAAATTTAATAGGAGCAGATTTTCGTTAGGGTACCTCAGAGCCATATTCTAGAAGATTAAGAGATCGGTATACAGGTCTGCGCCCCCCAAACTCTAAAGTCCAAATTCACAATACATGGTGATTTTTCTTCCAAAAATAGTGTGTGTTAATGAAGAATGCTGGCACTGCTCTTAGAAGCTTTCAAATAAATTGTTTTGCGACTGCATCATTCCTTGGAACAGATGGTTTGTATTTTGTTCAAAGGGATTTTCTGAGTTTCTGTCCGAAAAGCAATCGTATAAATGCCAATATTCCGAATCTGAAATATAAATATAGTACTAGCTGCTAGTGTTCTGAAGATTCAGCAACTTTATTCGGAATCTGAAATACTTGAGCTTGAGCTGTTAGTGTTCTGAAAATATGTCAACAGTATTCAGAATCTGAAATATTTGAGCTCGAGCTGCTAGTGTTCTGAAGATACAGCAACAGTATTCGGGACCTGAAATATTTGAGCGCTAGTTGCTAGGGTTCTGAGATACGTCAACTTTCATGATAAATTTCAGAATCCCCATGATAAATTGGAATACTGGTTAAACACGTACAAAATCCACAGAACAATTTGATGGAATAGCAAAATGTACAACTGTTTTCATAAAAGGCTGTATTTCACAGTAGTTGCAACATCAAAATAGAGCTGTAAAAATTTGCCTCCTTTTATATTAATTTAAGCTACATGTCGTTTGGTAGCAGGCCTCCCCAACTTTTGGGTTATTGGATGATTGGATTTGACCCCGACTTGTCCACTTATTGAGAGCATGTCTTGCATTCTGTGAGTTCATTGGTGTAAGAGTCAATGAAGTCGGAAGCTGCTGTTGATGTTATTATTTTGCTACTGAATGTTATATCATTTCTAATTTGCTGTTGTTAACTTGTGTGCAGTTAGTTATAGGATTCTGACCAGCTCTCTACGAATGGAAATCTAACGTTGGTATGACTCCTAGCAATATAGAAGAAGATGACTTTGGAAGGAAAAGCAATGCAAAAAATCAGGAAGCGCAAATTGTTTAAGCTGATGCATAGCTTTGCTGCTCCGTTCAGCTTGGAATACGTATCTCTTCCCTTTTTTTCTAGAAATGGATCAGTGAAGACCTCTATATGGGTGACATGTATGTTCACTGTTTTTCTCATTCTAAAAGAGGCCGCTGAGGTAAAGTTACGAAGATGTAAATATTTATTGGACCCTGTGAATTGGCTAGAAATTCTTTTATATGGCTCGACAATGGGATTTATTATTATACTCTTGTGTGAAGAGTATCAGACCACGGCTGCAAAACATTTGAAGTGGGAATTTGGATCTCTTTCGATACTTCTAGCTTGGAGCAATTTGCTATTATACTTGAAGCGCTTTCCAATGATTGGCCTGTACATTGTGATGTTTACACAAGTGCTGAAGAGAGTCGCTAAAGTTTTGATTGCATTTGGATGTCTTTTCATTGGATTTGGGCTTGCATTTTTTGCCTTACTTAGCTGGCAAGATAGTTTCAAAGTTGCTGGGTATTCTATCATGAAAACTGCCGTTATGACACTTGGAGAGCTTGACTATGGTGCAATCCTGGCTGATAATCTCAGCAGGGGTACGATGCTGAACAAAGAGATGGCAATTATTGTATTTCTCATGTTCCTGATAGTTCTGCCGCTGGTGATTATCAACCTGTTGGTAAGTATTGAGCGGAAATTTACTTGTAGTTTTCACTTAGCACTTAGAGCATGACTGTTGTGGTGGGATTCTTTTCTTGCTTCTTTTAGGAACTCACACAATCCATGAGAAGGAAGGAACAGCCCTTAGAATTGTAACTCCAAAATCAGCGACTTTCTTTAAGCAGGTGTTTTCATCTCTCATACCAAGTGGAGAAGGGATCTGGCTACATAAAGTGTGGTAATCTTCTGTCGTACATAGTAACTCGGTCTCTGGGTCACTTGTCAGTTACTGACCTTATCATATAAAAAATACACTTACACTGCGGTGCTATTTCTGTTGATGATGGAGCTCCTTATTCTTCTGTATGCATTGGTCTTTGACCTGCCTCTGAAAACATAGTCAGACATGGCAGACATACCTTAAGGGGATTTTTTTTCGCGTGGATTAATTTTTGCGAGTTTTGCGAATTTTTCCTAAATTCGCAAAATTAAATCCACGCAAAATTTATCGAAATGATGTCATAAGCTGACCAAAAGCAAATAGAACTAATTTTTCGATCGTTTATCGATACCAAATTGCTTAGAATCATTATTTCTCTATATGTTCATGTCAATAACCTCCTCTCCTTCTTTCGTTGATGCTCATTCGCTAAATTACTTCCACACAATTTCTCTGTAAATCTCTGATTCGTGAAAATAAATCCACGCAAAACGTCCCAAAAATTGGACTCGCAAAAATAAGTCCACGCAGGCTGATTTATTCTTCATCACTTATGAATTAGCTGTTACCATGATGTTCTGCAATGTTCAGCTTTGTCACCTGCATAACGTCCTTATTTGCCAATTGGGAAAATTACAAGATCCTGATCTTTCTTCTTTTGCGGCTATGACTTGAGTCAACGTGGTTCTTCCTTGATATTGCCACCTACTGCTTTGATCTAAGGAAGCATATTCATGACATATTATATAATAGATATAGTATCGATGGCTTTCTGACTGACTGAATCATCATCTTCTTCCTCTGACTTCCCAGATACTTCTGTATGGACTCTCAGAGCTTAGCAATGCCTGTTTCTATTTCTGCATTTTTATGGGTCAACACTTGGTGCAAACCTTACTGACAGACTTAAAAACAAGTTTGCATCATTCTCCAATTTCACTACTTCGAAACATTCAAGAATAGATTTAAAGAAAGAGTGAATAATCTATACGGCAATGCTGATATCATTGATCTCGTCCACCAACAGATTCTTGTGACTATGCTTTAAGTCGTGAAACTTGTTTTAAGATGTTCTTATTTTTACCTGCTTCTTTGATGGTAATATTTATCATGTTCCTGTAACTGCTCAAACCCTTGTGAAACATTCTCTCCTTTAAAGCACTGATCTTTGATAGTATGTTTGTTGCATTCACATTTGGCACGTTTATAATCAGCCTTTATTTTCCCTTTTCTGTTAGACCGGACAATGGCTCTTTGACTAGATAAATTAGTTTCACTGCTTTTTTGTAGATTGGTTTGGCTGTTGGTGACATAGATGCTATCCAAAAGACTTCCGACATAAAACTGTTACAGACTCAGGCACTTATGATTGCCGACATTGAGAAATTTTCCACATGGTTGAGAAGAAGGGCGAACATTCGTAAACTTCGTTATTTTCCTAATACAGCACCTGGCTGCATTAAAAGGTCAGTATTCATAGTTCTAGATTGACAGTTTGTGGTCAATGGTGTTGAATAGTGGTGACTAGGAAAACCGTATTTATTTGATTTAAGTCATTGGAGAAGCATTAGTGGTAATAAATTGCAGTACTTATATTCTTTTGTGTTAAAAACAATTTTATGCGATGATTAGATTGCGGGTACAATAAAAACTGAACAATGTGTACTTTTGCGACTCAGAAATCTCTGTGATGCACGTGTTATTCAATAAGGTAAAGAAATTAAACGGCACAAAACTATTGTGTGGTTGGAGCTGTTTCATTGGTGTGTAGATAATCGCTGCTCTGGAAAGATGTATTTGCATTTTGGATATAACAGTATGGAAGAACATGTTTTTCAATAGGCACTATTGAAGTTGATTCCTTTCTTGGGTAGCGGTTGTGGGACTTGGTGTCACTACCTCTGCTGGTCTGCTCGCATATGCAGCAAGAGGATATTTATGGCATACCTCAACCAGTTAATGTTTGAAATGAAAATGCAACCGCTGGAAATGTTCATAGCTAGTGTTTTAGTTTTGCAGAGTTTTAGTAATTAATGCTTTACATGAAAGTTGAATCTAGTTTTCAGTGAATTCAACGTTTGCTGACTTATATTCTTGTTCTGCTAGTTTTTCATTGCGATAATTTTGATGTGGTGCAACTAGTAGAAAACGAGACTCAAGTGATCTTGGTTTAAGTTTTCCTGTATTTCACTTATTGGATATCTATACAATTATTGAATATCTATCGTGGCTGCAACTGTGCTTTTGTGAGATGGTTGATGATAAATAGAATGTATGGTGTGACGATCTTCCACTTCCAGAAGACAAAGCGATAATACAGTGCCCTACCTTCGCCGTTTTTTTTTTGGATTTCAGTAATCCTTTAGTGATAGAGTACCTTCAAAGCATGTTTCTTTGCAATCTAGAGGTTTGTTCCTTATTCTACTTTTTTTTCGGCTTTTTCAACGTTTTAGATTGTTGAGAAAATTAACAATATTTGAGCCTCATACTGAAGAACGTGACACAGACATCAAACATGTTGGTGTTTTAACACAATCAAAATCTACTGAGAAATTGGAGCAGCTGATTCAAGAGGCATGTGAGGATCTTCAACATCATTGTGAACGATTCACTAATGAATTCAAGGTCTTTAAAGACAAATTTACTGAACATCAGGCTGGAATTGAACAGCCCATGGTTGAGTCCCATGCTGTTCAGGGCGATGCAGGAACCAATATGAAATCTGTGGTAGATGATATGAAACTGATGAAGGACGATCAACACTTTGTCAGAGAAGAGTTAGGAAAGCTGGGAAATAAACAGCAAGAGATACAAGACGCGTTGGAAAAGCAAGAAACAGAACTTATGGGGATGCAAACGTTTTTTAAGGAAGAGATGGAAAGAATTCAGCAACAACAGCAAACAATGATGAACAGTATTGGTCAGATCAGTACTGTCATGGAATCTTTACAGAATGAGCTGCGTAATTGGAGGATTGGTCAAACACAGATTGAGTAATGACAGTGATGACAGGCGGCTGTACAGCAGTCAGTACTCTCTGTGGATGCGTCAACTATTTTACTTGTCAGAATAGGATTGTTTCTCATTTTGATATATTCTAACTGGGGTGCGTATTTGCTTCCTTACCAAAAATGATCTAGTAATATGTAGACTACAAAATCAAAGATACTGATACTTTGTGTTTGTTAATATCTGATATAAGAATCAGTACAAATCTGAAAGCCTTAACAACAACAAGCTCTGATGAGGGGTACCAGTGTGGCCAAAATCAAGGACGAAGCCGCTATGAGATACATTTTGAAAAGGGGTTCATTATGAAAGAGGGTCCGTTTTCAAGACTGAGATCAGACACATCACATAATAAAAAAATTATCATTGTCTTCAAAAAATGTTCCTTTTCTGTCACATTTTTGCACAACGTAGGACCTAATGGGGGCAACTAATGACTGAAAATGATAAAACTTATTCATCTGCATATGTGGAAAGTTCCATGCTGTTTGAAGCACGTTTTGGGCATGTTCTGTGGCAAAAATGAAAAAATGACCATTTTTGTGCCAAACGTGGTTCTGCCTTTGAGCCAATGTTGGATGGATATCAGTACTTTTTTTGTCACCATGCCTCTTGATTCCAGCTGCAAATTGTGTTCCAAGTTACTCCCATGCTTGACATGGGTACTACCTTCCTAACGTTTTACATTATTCACACTTTTGCGAGCACCAATGATTTGTGGATGTCAAAAAAGCAACATCGTTTGTGGTCAAGGCGTAGAATTTCCAGTTACTTACACCTTTATTCGACCATGAGACTATTCATGTTATGATTCCAGCTAATTTTTAGTTATATCTCCATATTATTGTGTGAGTCAATTTCTTTATTCCATTTTGAAGGCTGTGTGTTAGTATCTACAGGACAACCTTGGTTTTGTGGCTCTAGATCGATGTTACACAGTTTGTGGATCATGCAGATGTTGGATTATATTTACTGAATGATATTTTATTGGTCAAATTTTTAAATGCATGTACTTGAAGCTGCCTGTTTTTGTCAGGTTTGTTTTGCTGTGAGCTGGTCTGTCTTTCATGATAGCACGTTGTTGTTGGCACGTGTATTTTTAATGTCACGTTGATGTGTTAGTGGGACCATTTGGTTTTTAGTTTGTGGGGATTGTGATCAATTCTTAGTTACATCTGACCTCCAATTGGTTATTGCTGTTTATTTTGTGTTAAAAGCTCCTAAGGTTTCTCAGATGTGACACATTGTAGTTTCACGTTTTCTGCTATGTGGAACCATTCCTGAGCGTCACTAGCTACGTGTGATGTCATATGACCACCCAAAATTGGTGCATATTATTATTGCAAATTACTGACCTTTACCAAGCATTAAATGGATTCAAATTGCATTACTTGGCTTTTGCTTTAAAGATGTTAAACATGTTGCCTTAGAATCCTTGTTACCTGTTGGTTGCTAAGGTCCATGACGCTCTAGCACTAGTCATTTGTGATTTCCTACTTTCACTACTGGCATATGTAGAAGTTCCCAAACCACCCCTCTTCTAGTTGGTGATCATTTAAATAATGGAAACCTCTCCTGTTCCTGTTGTTATTTTTTCACAGGATGGAAACCACCCCTGTTCCAACTGTTCACTTTTTGGAGCATGGAAACCACACCTTTTCCTGTCGTTCACTATTCAAATAATGAAAATCACCCCTGTTTCAATTGTTCACTCTTCACATAATGAAAACCGCTCCTCTTCTAGTTGTTCCCTTTTCACATGATGGAAACCGCTCCTCTTCTAGTTGTTCCCTTTTCACATGATGGAAACCGCTCCTCTTCTAGTTGTTCCCTTTTCACATGATGGAAACCAGCCATCTTTCAGCTGTTCAGTAATGCCCAGAGATGCGATGAAGAATTTCAAATTTGCATTCACACATTGTTGGAGCTGCATGCGGGCACCCACCGAAGGGCATGCTCTGGAAAATGTTTGTTACACTACTGGATATGAGGCCCTTATAGATAGCACAACCTGTGAAAATAGAGTTACGCCACATTTCAGAAAGAGCCAGATGACTTGTACTTCAACCATGATTGATGAGAAACAGGCAAAATAATTTTCGCTCAGCAAAGACAAATGTCAATTTTTATGAATACATATGGCCCAACAATCGAGAAACACAAGGGGCAAGATATAGTTAATGTGCGAAAAAAAGCTGTAAAATATGAGCCTGCCCTGCTTTTCACCTTTACTTGTTTTGTTTTTTAAGACTATTGTTCATTTGTCCCCTTATCTTATACTTATCGTATGGCATCCTGATAATGGCATATCATTGAATTGTTTGCTGTAATAGTTGCTGTGAACAAATGATGATATTATTTAAGCCATATAAATATGAAAAATGCTGTTTGGTCTTTATTTCAGATGAAACGTTTGTGCTATTGTCTTGACATCTTCGATGTTGGGATAATTGATGCACTCTGCTCTATGTCTCGTTACATTAAGCTATGAAATAACTTATGACCAGTAGTAGGGATGTTGCTTTTCATGATAACCAGCCAGTGGAAAGAACTCTTTAGATGGTATATTCACTATATTGATAATGTGGGACAGGTAGAACTATCAAACGTTTTCACCTATCCTGTGATCAGGTGCAAGATGATCACAAGTACACAATATTTTCAGTGGTCATAACCTATGTCATGCATAATTATTGTGTTTCAAAACAATTTCAGCAACTCTTAAATTTGAAAGGACTGTGTCTCATGAATGGAAGCAGCTTTTCTCATTTTTGAACCTTGTATTGCTTTCAGTAGATCTATTCAAGCTGTTTGTGTAACATACGGACAAATGAACGGGCTTCTGTAAATACCCTAAGGTAATTAATTTTTGCGGAATTAATTTTTGCGGAACTATTTTTTGCGATAGAGAGAGCCAATCCGAAATATTTTGCGGAACTAATTTTTGCGAATCACAAGCCTTCATAGATTTTGCAGAATCGATTTTTGCGAATCATGTAGTTAGGACAGGCGTTAGTGACCACGAAAAACCTGAAATAGTGTTCATATTCGCTTGTCTGACCTTCATTTTTTGTTTTTCTGAATTTTGATTGCTTTCACAGAACTAATTTTTGCGAATGGCAGATTTGAAAGGTATTGCGGAACTAATTTTTGCGAAAAGTGCACAAATTCGCAAAAATTAGTTCCGCAAAAATTAATTCCACAAAAATTAATTACCTTAGGGTAGCCGTCTTTAAACTTAGCAGTATGTTTTGGTTCTTTTATCACTATTCTCAAGCTACGAAATAATTGCTAAGCCTTTGACTATACACAAGTTACAAATGTGTTCTCATACAATGTCATAGTATGATCTCACTGTGAGGCTGCATATGGCATGTGGAAAATGCCAGGCCACAATCTGTAGTCGTCCCTGTTGTCCTTTTTGGCCATATTAGCCTTCTTTTATTCTTATTAGCCTCTCTGCTTTGTCACATGTATTAAGTGTTGACTTGGTGTACTAATTCATGATAGTCACAGCATAAGAGTACGCAGTGGTAGCTTTTGTGTAGTTGAAGTTTGTCCAATTACTTTTTGCTTGAGAATGGTGACTGAAGCAACGAAACGTGGGGCTGATTGTAAAAACGGTCATGTTGCTTTTAAAATTTGTACCAAGATTTTTGTTTCTGCAAAACGTTGTAATTTTTTAAACTCTATAAACATGCAATGTTCTGTTTGTCACAGGAGTTTTGATTCTGAATCTTTTTTATTTGTGTAGTATTAGTTTACTTGCGTGTGATAGGAGATAGTGATTGATTAATTTAAAACATAAGCATGTTTTTATTTTGCGCTGTTTTATATACATGCTCTGGGTGTTGGTTTTTATATCAAACTTGAGCTATTAGTACAAATATTTGTAAACATAGATGTTTTGTGTTCGTGTTGTTTTGTTTGGGGCATTCCTTGATCTTTTAGGTGTAGTAAAGAAAAATAGTCTTCAGTTGGATGTATTGCTAGCCTATGCTTATGCTTGTACATGCTTCATCTCTTGTTTAATTTATTAGAATCAACATTATGTCATAGAAATTCAGTCAACAAATGTCATTTTCAGGCAATTTTAACTCAGCTTTGAGATGTGATGATAATTATAGCATGATAGAAAGGAGGTTGAAAGCTGCATGTAAAGAAAGGCAGAAGGAAGAAGGGTTATTAAACCAAATTATTGCTTTCAAGGATTGGACAAAGTGCTGTTTTTTTAAACAAGAGACTGTTTAGTGCTTTTTTTTTCAAAAGAGACTTGACATTTAGCACTTTTTAGCATAAACGTTCTGCCTTTTTAGTTTATGTTGAATGGGAGAAAATTTCCAGCCTTCCTTTCAGAACTTAGTGCTTTGAAATGTTTGACTTTTCTTTTGTGAAATGAGAATTTCTGGTTCTTACCAATACCTTGCTGATATGAGGTGAAACACTGATGGGTGGCTCATTTTTTGTCCTGAAGAGGTGTGTAGAATTAGGCAAAATTGTTATGGTTATGCTTGTGAACAGCATCTGACTTGAAGAGGAAATTCTGCGCAGTTGAAAAAAAGATTCATATTGCTTGGAAATATTTGCACTTACAGAGTTATTAATTTGTCCATGCAGTGTTCTCTGACTTCATTTATGGAATCTCGTACTTACTCTGAGGTGCTTAGTATTTGACTCATGTGTTTAAATAAAAAATGCTTCAACCGTGATATGAGTTTTTATCTCCTGGTACTATGTATGTATTTCTCTTTAACATCTTACTGCTGTTTTTGATTTCAGTTCTTTTCATTATGATTTTTGAGGTCATATTATTTTACCCATGGTAATAGTTTGATTTCATGCTTAAAGGATGAGTGATTTACTTACGTGCCTTTGGAAGTAGCTCTGTACTGCTGATACTAAAAATGAATGAAAGCCTGTTGAAACATGAAAGTCTTGGCAATCATTGAAGCTCTGGTGCTTGGGCCAAGAGAATAAGGAAAGGAATGTTAAAGTATGAATTTTATAACGTTGTTGCTTTTTTTGTTTTTACTTTTATCTTGCTCTTGTTTCTCTTCCATGTCCCTGATTTGGGCTGAGCTGACTTTCTGTTCGATGGGAAAGCTGTAAATTTTGTTACTCTTCGGTGGTATTTCAAATTTGTATCACGGGTATAGTACGTTTTTTGAAGTGTTTTATACACTTTTCTTAGTAGGCATTCTGGACAACTGTATCTCAGGTTTTGAAACATCAAGTGGAAAAGTGCAGATAACAACAGACTATAATCTCTCTTAATGTTCCAACTGCATAAAAAATGTCACCAAGCAGAAACTGGCTGTTTTGTGTTGGTCTAGTCATTTCTTATTAATAGAATGCACTCTTTGGATGACCCTCAAACCCTTTTGCGTCAGATTTGTGCAACAAATTGCAAACTTTGGATACTTGCTGTGGAATCTGAATTTTGATGATGAATTAAAAGTGGCAATGGTACTGCATGTAAGCTATGTTGGGACTCATGCTATCTCAGACGAGTGATTGTGAGCAAACTTACTGCGCCCCATGTGAGCGTATTTTTGTAGTCTAAGACGGCTTCTGGCGAACATGAGCAGGCAGTAAGTCAAAGCGAATCACGAGGAAGCTTTTGTGCTTTGAATGTGAGACGTGAGAATGTCTGTTGCTGGGGAAATGATTTCAGCGCAAAGTTCATTTTCTAGTTGAGGGGGTAATGGAGTAACAGTAGTGAAAATGAATTATGAAGTTTCGCTTTGTTTCTGTCTGACTGTGTTATTTACGAGCCAGTTCAGATACGAGGTAGCTGAAGAAAAGAGTGCAGTAGAATGGGAAGTAAACAGAGAATCAGTCTTCAAGGGTTGAACATGACAAACCAAAATGGCAATGAAGATGAGGATGAGAATAAATCAGCCACTCTCCTTGATGCGAAAAGTCAAGAAGATAGTTCTGCACTGCAAAATGGTATGTCTGATGTTGATGAAGAGGAAAATGCAGAGGAAATTGCTGCTCTCTCAAGGTTATTTGCTTTTTTATTAGTTTTCAGCCACTGGCAGGACTGTAACCAGAGATAGATATATAGCACTTGTCATATGTATTTTGTAGTATGTACTGTAAACTGGATTCAACTATGTTTATTTGTGACAAATTCCCTCTTAAAATTATTTTCACTTCTGACGTATAAGGTTCCTTATCTGATGGTATTATGGATTTCAGTTTTAGTTTCTAAAATGATTGCAAAAATCTACGGCGCAGTAGTCTCTTCCACAAATACAAATGATAACTGGCCTTTGCTTGGAGAAGATCAGCCATAGAAATACTAATAGGTTCAAAGTAGAACAGAAAGAAATAGGCATGTTTTGGAACATAAGCTGTACAGTAATCTTAAATGTCATGAAATAGAATATACCAGATAAAGATGGAAAGTGATGCTACACGAAATAATAATTTATGACATTACATTTGGTAAATTCCTTAACTGTTGCTCTGCTTTGCTTTTGACTCATTCAATCATAAAAGCTGCCTCCAGTTATCACACGTTATAGCTTTCCTGTTTCTGACGACGGCAATCTGTTATCTTAATTTTGAACAATTTCGTCATCACATACAATAACACTAATTTATCAGAGTAATTCTGTTATAGATCAATAACAATGCGTCATACTTATGGTAACCTTTATTGCATTGATTAATAGCTTCCACACTTTCCTCTAGAGACATGTCATGGGGAATTTATCACTGTCTGCATATGGTATAAAAGTTTATGTGACTTACTCTGAGAAACTCTCGCGAGAGAAACTTTTGTGAGGTCAATTAGTCAAGAAAGTTTTGGAATAGAATTTTGTATATCGGTAAATTACAAAATATTTCAGAGATAAACTTTTGCAAAATAAAAAAAAACTGCTTATTGAACAAACTACTTTTCGTCCCTATATTGAGCAGGTTTAGGTTGAATAGAATTTTCCTTCTGATCAATGCAGTCTAGTAATCTTGGATGAATACTAAGAAATGGAACTGATCATGTCAAGGATGGAATGGACGAGTAAGAGTTGAGGGCAACACAGGTTTCAAACTTTTGCTCATCTGTTCCAACTGCTGGTTCTGACCACAAATCGATCTGCGAAGCAACACGAGATGCAGATCGTCAGGAATCATTATTCTAGTACCACTAGGAAAAGGCACTAAAAGAGAATCTTAATTGCAATGTAACAGCCACATAAATAGGGTCATTGTTGGATATACATTTTTTGTCTACCAGCAAAATGCTGGCTAATGTCTAATGTTGCAGCTGGTACTAGAGCCAGTATGTCCAGCCTATGCAATACAACTTTATGTATTCTCTTCTTTGTTCAACCTGAGTGAAGATGTACCAGGAACATCGTGTGCATTCCTGTCAACCCTATATTGCCCTGTGGTTGGGCTGTTATGTTTTCTTTTCATTCTTACCTGGTCACATGTGTTGTAAGTTATTTTTTCTAGATCGTCAAATTTGAAATTTTTAGAATTATTTTGATTGTTTTTTATACAGCTAGGATTTTTTCATATGTTTTTTTTTAATTTCATTTTTCACATCGAATTTCCGTAGACTGTTTTGTTATATGTCGCTCGTTCCGGCAGTCTGCATTGTTGCCAGTGTGCCGACACCAGGTTTTAATTGTAGTGACAATCTGGGTAGGGCTGCGTTTTGGGTGCCCGTAGAACATGCTTATAAAGTTACAGTCAGAGTTTCAAGTGCTGGTGGACAGTTGGTTCCTGGTTGTCCAGATGGTTCCTGGTTATCAGCATTGGTTGGTTCCTGATATTGGATTTTCGTGCTGATGTCTGGTCATGTTCTTTTCCATTACTTCCTTGTTAGGTAATCAGCCTGTCCGTTTCAATGGCAGATTGTTTTTCCCTGTAATAGGTGGAGAGTTCACTGACTCTTAGGGGTTTCAACTCCATCAACTCAATCCGTCTGAAATCACAAAAGCAGTCACTGATGCATGGATGATCATGTTATCATGTCACGAGTCAATATAACGAGACACTTGCCTTTGTGGGATGAAAGTCATTCTATAGTTGTAGGAACTGATATTTTTCTTGCTGTCATTATCACTGTGATTTTTTTGACTTATTCACTCATTCCTTTTCAAATGTTCCTGTTGTTTCAGGTTATCTAATATTTATGGTTTTGTTGATATTTATGTTTATTAAAGGTGAAGCCCTTACTACTAATGCAGTGAACTTTTTGTATTCTTTAGGTGGTGTTCTTTTGGCTTTTGACATCCATTCTTCCTTAAAGAAAAACTCCGCCAAATGTTGATCACGGTTCTGTTAATAGAGCTTCCTCTGCTGGATCCAATAGCTTATGTAGAATTAGTTGTGCAACATGCTGAAAGAAGGAAACCATGCAAACGTACTAAAATTCTACCCCACAGAACACACCAGAAAGTGCCTTGATGGTTGAATCAGCTGAAACACCTCTGCATGAAGAAGCTCAGACAGTACACAATGCAACATTGCAGCATGCAACTGATTTAAGTTTCCTGCGTCTCTCAGATATGGATAAAAGTGGTTGCTGCTTGTACGTCTATTGTCTTTGTTTGCATGAAGTGTTGCAGCAGAACAGTAAGCTGGAAATTTGAGTTGATATGTTTTCGTTTACATTGTCACATTTAGTCACATTAAATTTCAGAAATAAAAGAGAGCATGTGTATTGCATTGGCTTTGGCCATGAATTGAACAACTGAACCTTTCCTGTTTAGAAACAGTTTTTGAAGCAGAAGAAAAAACTTTAATCACTACTAATCTGCTCCTAGCAGATAAAGTTAGCCTGATTCTTTTGGTGGAGTTTCCTTTAAGTTTGTGAATCCACGCTCATTTGATCTGCACTACTTTTAGGCCAGCCTTAATTTCAGATTTTATGGTAAGCCAGTTTAAAGTCAAGAGTGATGCTACAGTAAGTAATAGTATTGCGCCTTGTACTTTCCTTCATAGACATCTGCTGTTTCAATCAAAAGCTTTCTCGAGATCTGCATATGTTATGAAAATTTGTTTAAGTACTTTATGAAAAATGCTGTATGTTGTTTCAGTCTGAAGTCATTTCCTCGTTCTGCAATACAGTTGCTGGAATTATCAGTCGCTCTGTTCTATAGATTGTTTTTAGTGTGCTTCACATTTGTGATCTCCATTCTCGATCGTGTGATGAACGTGAGTTGAACAAAAAATATGACCACTATCGTCTGACTGGGTTATACACACACCATACTCCTTTGCATGTTGCTTCGAAGAGAAACGACATTGAGCTCTTTTCATTTTGCTTGGATCAGTATGAAGCAGATGTTAATTCTAGAGATATAGTCAGTGTAAGTACATGATAACGCATTTTCTGCGGATTTCAAATGTCTCATGTGTTGTCTCTCTTCCTATATCCAGATTTGCGTCACGCTTGTTCCTGTGCTCACCTTCGAGAGTTGGCTTCAAGTACTTTGCTTACCAGCCTATGTAAACAAGTTTTTGGAACATCCATGATACCAGAGAACCTGCGGTTCGGCACAATTTACCAATCTCTGACTTCATCACCATTGAATGTCTTGCTAGCACATGATTTGATTATCTTGGGGGATCATAGCAACTTAGACTAGCAGCAGCAGTATACATGGTGTAAATACCATTGACACGTAAAAAAGCAAATGCAAGAGAAAATTGCTAGCTGATTGTGAAAAATTTTGTGAAGATATATATCTCTTGAAGATTGTGTTTGCTCATTGAATCCACAGATTGAGTTTGCATGAGCCTCCAAACTTTTAGATAGTTTCCACGCTCCCATCATTCTGGGATGGGTGAACATATTTCCAAAAAGATGTTTGACGTGAGAATTGAGCAGAATCAAGATAACCGGTGGGGTTGGAGTTAATCACAGACTTCAGAAGCAAAGGCAGTGATAGCATGTGAAATAGATGGATTCGCTGTATTATACTCCACTTTATTTGTCTCTTGTGTATCACTACTTGTTCATCTTGCTGTTCTTTGGTTCATGTTGCATTGGTCACTTGCTTGGTTTGATTGATTGATGGTTAATTATGGCTATCACTTGACCATGCTAATGCTTGTTGATTTTATGCCGCATGAGGGTTTTATATTGGTCCAATCCTTAACTGCTTTGATTTGAATTATGCTCCGTGAGTCATATCTATATGTGTCAGCGTTGCATGGCAGCCAGGTCCATTACTGGACTCCCGCTTTAGCAGAAGAGTCCTATAAAATGATGCCTGTCCGTCCTTCCTTCTGTCTGTCCGTCCGTCACGAACGCATTTTCCCGGATAACCACTCAATGAATTTTTCTGAAATTTGGTGTGAAGGTGACAATACGTAATTGACGAGAAGTGACGGAGCCGGAATTTTTTATTAAAAAAAGTTTTGTTTGGCTTCCAGGTGGAAATTTATGAGAGTTTTTTCAAAATATTTCAAAATATGTTCATTACTTTTTATGATTTTTGGTGTGAAACTACTGGGCAATAGTAGTTATGCTGTGGACCTTGTGTCATATCTGGGAAAGCTCTCGTTTGGCTTGCAGGTGGCAATTTATACATGTCCAAGAACGACGTTTTTCATGGTTTCTTCCAAATAAGTCGAAAACTGTTCATCCGATTCTTGTCATTTTTGGTGTGAATATTAGGGGCATTTCTACACATTACACATGTTTTGAACCTTATGTCATCTCTCCTGACAATCTCATTTGGCTTGCGGGTGGCAATTTACATCCAAAAATGGTGATTTTTAAGGTTTTTTCCATGTTTGTCATGAATGGTTAATCTGCTTATTGTTTTTTTGTGTGACTATTTCAGGCAACTGTTCGCATGTTATGAACCAATTGCCATGTTTCCAGACAATCTCGTTTGGCTTGCAGGTGACAATTTAGGACAAAAAATGTTGTTTTTCATGATTTTTTCTAAATGAGTCGAAAACTGTTTGTTCGATTCTCGTCATTTTTGGTGTAAATATTAGGGGCAATTCTATGCATGTTTTAAACTAGGTGTCAAGTGCCCTGAAGTCGCCTTTGGCTTGCGGGTGGCAATTTACTTCTAAAAATGGCCATTTTTGGGGGGTTTTCAAAGTATGTCATGAACGGTTAATCTTTTTATTGTTATTTTTGATGTGAATATTTGAGACAAGTGTATGCGTATTATGAACCTATTGCCATGTCTGCCGACAATCTTGTTTAGTTTGCAGGTATTAGTTTTCGTCCAAAAATGGCTCTTTCATGGTTTTTTATTCAAAGATGTCGAAAAGTGTTCTTCCAATTCTTGCCATTTTTGGTTTGAATATTTTAGGCAACTGTGCGCATGTTATGAACTATTTGCCATGTCTCCGGACAACCTCGTTTGGCTTTCGGGAGGTAATTTGAGTCAGAAAATATCTATTTTCAGGTTTTTTCTAAACGTGTTAACAATGTTTTATCTTTTCATGTTTGAGGTGGATCTTAGTGGCAACAAAGCATATGTTATGACCCATACTTTATATCTTGAGAATATGTTGTTGTCCAGCATGCAGGTGACAAGTTATGTCAATAATGGCTGTTTTACTGTTTTTTCATAATGTTTCAAGATCACTTCATTACGTTTTTGTGATTTGTGGTGCAAATCTTATGGCTAACGTGCTATTCCCTATTTGGAATCTGATGCAGAGATTTTCTATTACGTTTGCAAGAGTCCACCAATTATGCGACTTGTTAGTACTGTTATGAGCAGGAAATTTGTGGTAGAACTTCAGAAATGAATCTCACTTACTCAACTCTGATCTGTGGGTGAAGGTCCCATCTGAGACATGGGTGGGGTCGATAACTGGTGGCGGGAGTAGCGTTTCCTAGGTAATGCTTCAAACTTTGGAGGATCGCAACTGCTGCAGAAACTTCCTCTCGGTATACAATTTAACGTCAATGCAGGCTTTAGTTTAGCCCTATGTTGCCTCCGATTATCGGAGGCAACAGTGTGCCCTTTATAAAAATTGTGTCCTTTTTCCCTAAAGTAGACAGATACACGACAAGAAAATCCCTGATTTTGCAGGCTAGTTATTTCTCCCTCAGGACAAGAATTGAAGGCAAATCTATCAACACACGCTCTGCAAGTATGAACAAAGCATGCCTGTGACCTTCATGTTTCTTTTGGTGGATGCCCTCTCAGTGATTTTCCGAAGGCATACCCTGTAAAGCTAGATTATGCCCTGCAATGTCATGATAAGTTTGTTTTGCAAACTTTCAGGGAGTACAGATGGTTAATTTATTGTCAATTTTTGGGACTGGTCAACACTTTCAGGGATAACATGTTCTGCGGATCTGCAGATATCCGTGCCTTGGGTATCCGCATCCGCGATATCCTGCGGATATATTTGTGGATTTTTTTTTATAAAATCCTCTCACTGTAAATGTTTGCCAAGTCTCCAAAGACACTTTATGCTTGTTTCTATGTC
This sequence comes from Scolionema suvaense, assembly GCA_027575255.1. Classification (NCBI taxonomy): domain Eukaryota; kingdom Metazoa; phylum Cnidaria; class Hydrozoa; order Limnomedusae; family Olindiidae; genus Scolionema; species Scolionema suvaense. The sequence goes on along the minus strand of JAOBRC011074222.1, from coordinate 16,608 downwards.
TTTGTTGCCACAGGGTTGAATTTCTGCTGATCAAAGAAGCTTGTCCACTGATGGTAGGCATGTTGAAGCATAAACCATGGCAGTTTGCTCACCTATGGTCATAGTACGGTTGGCGGGTGAGAAGATATCATGAGATGCCTTATTTGAGGGTTTCAGGATAGAAAGTGCCTACCAATGGCAATATAATAGACAGGGAAAGGAGGACTTGAGTAAGTTTTCCGTGGCTGCAAAGTTTGGCCATTTTCATCCCTGATGCTTGTGAACAATATTGAGGTACTTGGTTTCCAAATTTTCGAGTTAGGGCTGAGTTGATTTAGCATTGGCTTGCTCAGAATTTAATGCTCTGGATTACATCACCAGTTCAGTATGAGTACCATTCCAAGTTTTATGCCATTGAGTAGAATATTGGGTTTTAAATCTGATTGCAGTTATTCTTGCCTCTCTGGGGTGGCCAAACCCCTTACTAATCTCGACACCTATTGTCAAGTCTTTCATAACACGCAGTGTTTTTGTGTATTCTTCGTCATTTAATTGTTGTTTTGTGGTATTACCTGCAGGCAACTCCCCTCCATGAAGCTGTCAGTGGAAATGCTGTTGATTGTACGAAACTTCTGGTTGAACAAGCAGCTGAAGTCCATGCTTCTGATGATGATAAAGAACAGCCCATTCACTATGCAGCAAGAAATGGAAATGTGGAGATCCTCAAACTGATTGTTCGAAATTGTGGGAGGCATTCTATGATACTTTATACCTTCTCTTATTTGAACTCAAGGCCTGTTCAAATGTCTTGACTCAGGCTAAACGCATGTTCAGCATCTGTACTATGTACCAATCATCTTTCATATACAATGGTTAACTACGTATGCATTTTAAGGATACTGGAAAGTTTTATTCGGTCTGAAAATTGTAATTCGCAAATTTTACATATGATGTAAACAAAATCAAGCTCTATGTAATGGAGCAAGTTCCATTCCAAAAGATCACGCCGTTCAGTCACAATTCCCTTTCAAAGATCTGCTATTGTGCATCCTATTATGCTTGCAAACAATGTTGTGGCCTAGCCATGATCACATTCTGAATAAGCGGTGATAACACTTTCAATATGATCATTACCACTAACAATTGTGCGTGAAGTTGGTGATGGCTCCTTTTGTTGTGCGAAACAATCATGCGGTTATGTGAATAGGACGTTGAGAGCGGATTATCTTAGTATAGATTGTCAGGTCCATCTAGAAAACAATGAAAATAGGTCCACACATAGTCGGCATTGTCCATCCACGTGCCCTCACTCGCAAGAGTCAATGTCTTGTGAAAAACGGAAATGCTAAATTCTGTTAGGTTTTCTCGCAATGGAATGAGCAACACGCACATCTTGTTGTTTGTGTGGTCTGACAAAATTGCCAGTTTGTTAGACATAAAGTCTTCGTGAGCTCCATGCAAGATTTGACGATTAGGCGTGAGCCAAACTGTTCGCGTACCAGATAACGTGGTAATATTGTAATGCGTAAATCCCTTGTCCGTCGCTAGAACCTTGGTACGATCTTTGTTCATCAACAATCCGAGTTCTTCGTTCTTCGTTCAATTCTGCACTCATGAACAAGGCGATAGTGTCCGGCAATCTACCTTTGGTCGCTTGAACCAGTTTGAGTTTGAATGTGTGACAAAGAGTGGCGTCAGCAAACATGGCGCACGTCAACATTGTCTTGTTCGGATTTTCTTCATCGACGTCGAAACGAGTCACGTGTTCCATGCAAAAGTCGACAAAGTCTACGTCGGCAGCCATCGAGGACTAGGCTGCACGAACGACCGTGTTCAGGTCGTCGACAAGTTCGTGTATGCTTGCATAGCGAATGACTGGCGGAAAGTAGCTCAGTTTGGAGATGAAGTTGTAATGATTGCTCGACATTTCAAGGTGAAACGTTAACCCACTATTGTTATAGAATTTGTAGAAGGCGCCGAGGTAATTAACTTGTCTCTTGTTGTAATCTCCCATTTTAAAGTACCCTTCCTCTGTGCGATACTCGGGTAGAGTTAGGATGGCAGCTTTTTTGTCGTTGGTCAACTTTAGCAAGTAGTCTATCGTGTTCAACAATTGCGCGTGGTCAGTCATGCCTTCTACCCTGGTCGTCTTGAACATGAGTTTGTGTTTGTACTTGTCGCTATCGTCGACAAAACTGTCCGGAATTGACGTGGCAGTTGGTAAGTAGTCCCAGGCGGCAATTCGAACGTAACATTTTTCTACATTGTTCATATGCGTGAAAGCGATAGGAATGACCGCCTTGTCCAATTTCAATTTTAAACGGCATCAAAAATGGGCTGATTGAACGTGTACGATAAGTCGTAAGTGCGATTGTGCGCATTTTCGCCGGGTCGAAAGCGAAGATTGTTTTGAATTAATAGATAGCGAACGCGCTGCAAAGTGTTGCCCCATCGCAGGGTGACTGGTTCGTCATTCCGCCTGTCTTCAATCATGATGTCCACTCACTGCTGCTATTCTACTAAATCAAATGCTTTATATCTTTGTCATCGACAATGGTGTCGTAACGATGATCCAAACCGACGAATTTGACTAAGAATTTTCCGCAAAAGAACTGTTTCAACGATTAGATGGGCCAAGTGTACAAGGCTGTGTTGCCTGCCGACACTGCAGACAAATCGCCGACTTTCAACAGCGGAGTTTCACCAGTCAAACGAGGTTCCATTGCTGATAGACCGGTATTTGATCGTACGCGGCTGGCTATCCATTGTAACGTTTCTCTCTTTTCAAGAAGTAGATTGGACGAAAAGGTTCAGGCGCGTCAACGCATTGTCGATCGCGTTTGACTACTGGAGTGTCGACCACGTCCACGTCCATAGGTACTGCATTCACAACAGACATGATGAGAATATTAAAAACTAAACTTTGATTACAACGACATATCTTTAGCATCGACTAATTCGTCAAAACGACTATCAAAACCCTTTATCTAACTTTGTATCTACCATCTTTCAACTTTGTCACTGAGTCGACTGGCGCGAATTCGGGTGGAATGGTCGGTACGACCTTGTTCAACAGTAGAGTATAGTCCAAGAGTTCGTCTTTCAAGTTGGACAATTGTACGTTGCTGTTTGCAGATCCACGTGGGTGACTTTAAAGTACTCGTCCGTGTAATTGTTTCTGTTCGATTCTTTAGCGAATAACGGTTTCAAGGTACTCAAACGAACATAACTACCGGGACGAATGCATTGAGCTTTCATCTTGTTTCTGGCCCCCTTGAGTTTTGTCTTTGAGTGTTTGGTGGTCGTGTAGACGAATCCAAAATGAGACTGATCAATGTCAGCTGCCGCCACAGAACCCAGACCTGCTACGAACAAATTGGAACGCACCTGAGTGTTGATGGCGTCTGTAACTCTGGTCAAAGGTTCACCGTACCACCGTCGCTCCATTCTCGGATTTGTCAACCAGTATCGTCTCAATCTGCGTCAAATTTCTTTGATGGCTCTTTCTGCAATCGCCGCCTTGTTGTCCGATGCCGATTGGAATTGTTTCTTGATTCCCATGCTACGCAAGTATCGGCGCACATCCACTCCGAGAAACTCCATTCTTTGATCAGTCTGTATGGCTTGTGGAGGATAGGGAATTCCGTCTGGATTTTCCTCGTGTCTGGACTTGCACTGTGCCAAGATCGTCGATAGCGCCTTCTTGACACTGTCAGCATGTTTTTGTCTGCACGGTGCCGTGTACAAGTACCTGGAAAAGACGTCTACGGCCACCAGAATGAAGTTGTACTTGTAATTGACATTTGCGTGCTTGGTCATGTCCGCGATATCCATCTACCACTGTTGATTGACGTTGTACGACTTGGTTTTGTTCAGGGGATTTTGCCACTGCCTAGGTTGGGTTTGATTCGTTGCCAGATTCTGATGTCGAAAAACGTATTTCAAGTGATAGAGAAAAGCATTTCTGTCTGGATTGTCTTCAAAATTGTTCAGTATGTACTGTTTCATCGATGTCGGACTATACAACTGCAAGTCTTTCTGGAGTTTTTCCAAAACTTGGTCGTACACCTTTTTACGTCGTCATCTCTGTCGTCTCTGACCCATGGCGAAAGAAAACTGTCGACGCTTCACCATTCTCTCTCTATTTATGACATGTCGTCGTCTGGTCACCTCAATCTGTATCTGCGTTTGCAAAAAATTTGCGCCCTTTGCGCATCTGGCGTTTGACACAAATTTGCAAAGTCTTCTTTCAATACTTTTCTACAAGCGGGTGCGATTGGAACTAGTTCGTACGGATCGTCCAGCGCCGTTGGTGGACACATGAGCATGTTAACCAAACCCCTGACCAGAGGTACTTGCAATGTCGCATTTCCTCTGCACTCTTCGTCATCCTCATTTCTCAAAGCGCGCGATGCAGTCTATTTTCTCTAAATGCCCTTCGCAAACCTTCTCTATCCCCAGCCACTCTATTGACTGGTCTGTACAACAACGGACCATCTGCCAGCCTGCCTTGCAGGTTGGTGCCTGGCCCCCCTCTTCTTCTCCTTCTCCTAACCGCTGCCCTTTGGGGGAGGAGCTATTTGAATCAGATCGTCAACGTCGTCATCTCTAACGTCGTTGTTTGCTGCCATGGCTAAAAATGAGGAAAGCATGCAACTGATTTGGTCGAAAATAACTGGCAGCTATTTACCAATTTTTTCCCAATAAGACTACGTACAAAATTAACTTGCACACAGCTCGATACACTCAATACATAAAAAAATTATTCCAACATGTGTCTATTAGCCGATATTGACGATCTGAGTTTTTTTCGGACCTCGTTTAGTGCCGTTCTAGCGTGCTCTTTAACAATATCTTTTCCTTTCTTTAGTGCAAATTTTGCATTGTCTTTTCCTACTTTTTTGAAAAAGTTCCATTTTTTCCTCGCCCTTTTCTAGGTCGTCGTTGCCGTCTTTTTTTTTTTTGACTTTTCCATTAGCAGTCAGGGGAAGGAAAAGCGAAATATCCATTTCCTTGGTAACGCCTTCGACGTTTACTCAATCCGCGTCCGTTGCGCCCTCCCATTATTGCGAGACTCTGGATATTGTCCATCGTTGCGCCTTATGTAGATGATGTGTTCCCTTTGGGCGATAGTTTTCCCTCAATTTCGTCAATGGCATTGGCGATTGTACGTCTGGTCGTTTCGTAAGTGAGGGACGACTTTGCATTTTTTCCATGGCCAACTCGTTTCCATAATGAGTCTTTAGCTATTTGAAGATGGCAATCAAAATCTTTGTACCTTCTGGCGATGTGCACAAAACAAAGTAATGCGTGTTTCTGGATTTTTCAAATGACATGTCCATGCTTTTCATAAATGTTTTCGTGAAATTTATTCGTAAATATCTGCGGTCCTCCAATAGGTTCGGTGCGATTGAATTTGTCGAAAAATACTCAAAGGTGTTCCAACGACATGGAAAATAGTTGACCATTCGTCAATGCCAGGCGTCTGCGCTTAAACTCTTTTATCACTTGGTCCTTGCGGCACAATTCGTGCTGCAAAGACGCTACGACGTCTTGAAAGTGATCAGTCACATTCAGCAAGGCTTCCACTTCTTGGTACGATCGCAATTCTTCAATGCGCGCATTTTTGACGTGTCCACCAAACGTTAACGAGTTGTGGTGGAGTTTGAATCTGTCCTTGTCGTTCATTTTGGGCAGGTTGACGTACATCAAGTAGGTGCAGTCTTTCTTGGCATCGTAAACAATGACCCATGTAGTTATCCAAAACAGACGAACGTCTACGTACAGAGAAATTTGTTTTTCCATTTCGTTTGGAACAAGATGCGTTGCTTCAATAAATTTTATCGGGTGATTTGTCAATATCGTGTAGGAATAGTCTTCTCCTTCTATCGTGTGCGCGTCAGACTTTCATGTTAAGGATGGATCCAATAATTCGCACATGGCATTGTCTTCGTTGTTGTCTGGCACAGAGTTGAAATTGCCAACGTGTATCCGAGTCGAATGATTGAGATTAGGCAGCGTTGCAATGACGTCAGCTCTTCATCCGTTTCTTGTCTTGTCAAAGAGTTTGTAATTTCCAACCAAAATTGTTCCTTGTCGACATTTTCGACCAATTGTTTGATTGAACGAAGGTCATAAAGGATGCAGAATTTGTCCTTGTTGATTTTGTCTGGGGTGACATGATTTGAGAAATGCTTCTGCTGATTTACGTTTTTTTCGATCCGTTCTTTGACGGTGTTGACTCAATCAATTTTCGCTTTTTCGTTTCAGGATCCATCTCCTTCTCCATCGAGACACTCGAGCGTACTGAGGTCAGCTCTGATTTTACTTCTTTTATACCCTTCTGGAGCGTAATGGGTGATAGTGATAAGTAAATTCGTCTGTTTTTTGACTTGTATGCTACATTGCGAGATACGTTTGTCTCTAAGTTGCGTGTCATCGACTTTGAACGTTGGTCTGAGTGGTTCGACGATTTGATGTGTCAAGTCATCGTCATTCCCGATAGTCTTCCTTCTGACTGCGATGTACAGTGGGTCAGTACTGGTATGTTTCCTCGTCTGTTGGAGTGCGTTCGATAGGGTGGTGAGACTGTACGCTATGCCATAAGTCCTGGTGTCGGTGACGAGGGAATTGGTAGTAGTGTTGACGATGCTGTTCGCGTCATGTCTGAGATTGTGAACAAGATTTGACGAGACTGTATGTGTGCGTTTTGGAAGTGTTGTAATGTTCCTGGCATGGAGTTGGTTTGCGATTCTAGCGTGATCTTTGATCGAGTTCCCTATATGTTGAGTGCGCATTTTGATTGTGAATGTTCGATCGGACTATGTGATGATGGTGATGCAAGTATTGGAACTGTGTCCGACTTTAAGGATGAGCTGTCTAAGGTTTACATTTTGTTGGGAAGTGAACCATTTGCTTTGGACACGTTCATCAATACTGTTCAATTGGATGTTGTGAGTGTTCGGAGAGTAAAGACAGGTTTGTATTTGGCTATAAATTTGAGTATTATGAGTATACAATTTGATTATATTGAGTAATGTGAGTGTATGTAGTGTTTCTTAGTCTGACTATGTGTGTGTTGGGTAATGGTTGGACTGTTTCGATCTGTTTCTCGATTTTTGGATGTGGACTTGGTCCAGCGTCGTAGGCGGCGGCGGAACGATGTGCAGCGATGGTTCTAGGACCTTGTCAGACGAAGGTCTCATCCGTTGAATACTGTAAACGTTAGAGATTTGTATGATGTAGTGTACAAGGCTGTCACTGAGTATGTTCATTTCTTTAGCAGATGTCTCTTTCTTTAGTGTTGCTCTTCGCCATAGGCCAGGTAGTTGTCACATAGGCTGCAGAACATGCTCGAGGAAGGGTGCTGGCCTGGTGGTAAAAATCAATTTGCAAGCGATAGGCCTATAATAGTTTTCTCTCATCTTGGTGCAAGAAATGGCAATGGCATGCTGAGAAAAAATTTGTTCACTTAAATATACATAACAGCAACACCGTTTGGCCGTTTGTCCGAAAATTGTTTCTCTGCAAACAAGATGGCAAATTGTTTTGACATTTGAACATATTCTGTATTCCTGCAGAGTAGTCCTAAGCTGATTGCGCGAGTCAGTTAGAAATCCAGGTCAAAGGCACGGTAACCGGGGTCACGTGATACGTGCCTCTGCTGGGGGCATTTGCATTTTCAATGTTTCAAGCCTTAAAATGCTTGAGTATGACCACTTCCTCTGAAATTCCTTTTGGGACCATGGACATACATGCACGTGAGTGCTGTTAAAAAATGCAATTTAGTTGCTGTCTATTTTCTACATAATTGTTGCTCCTTCTTGTTGCCCGTTTCATTACTGCGTAGTTTGTACTTGCGAAGACCTGTTACAGAATAAATGCTTTATCTTTATTAGATCATCCAATTTACTTCTGCTGTGTGCTATTCAGAGTGTCTTTTTGTTCCTGTGTTGTTAAGGTGTTGTAGCAGGCAGAAATTGGTTTCATATATGAGTTTAATTCAGCTAATATGACAATAATAATGACAGCAGTAGTAGTTTAACACAGTTATGACAATTTCTTTAGCATTTATAGTATAATTGCATAAACTTGTTGGTTGTGAAATAGATCATAACAAATGATTCCAATAAAACATATCTTGTGTGGCTTGCAAAGTTGTCTGTGTGCTTCTCATCCATCACCAATACGTATTATTCTCTTCCTTCAGTCAACAATTTCAATGCGAAGGTTATTGCTAAAAGGTATTTTGTTATATGATTTATGAAAGACCAAAGTGTCTTCTGTTGTATTTTGTGTCCTGCTATTTTGGGCGCAACATGTGGCAGCAAATAACCTACTTTTTTTATATTAACATAATCCAGAGGAGAATTCCAGCAGTAAGTCAAGGAATGGTTACTTGCTCTTTTGTTTTCTGTACTCTCTATAATTTTGACTAAAATAGGTTGCTCTCTCTAGTGGACGGACAAAATGAGTAGAAGTAATGTCTTAAAATTACTATTTTTCTTTAAGTGATTTATTGCTGTTTTACTGTCTGACCAAGTGATCTATAAGGTGAAGCAAAGCAGAAGCTAGATTAAAATTACTGTAGTATGGAAAGTGAGCAACAAATCAACTTGAAAGACTTGAGCTTTAAGAACCAGAACAGCGAAGATGGTGGAGATCAGGATGAATCAACCAAACTCCTTGCAGGTTATCGTGATGACCATACTGCATTGCAATATGTCACATGTACTACTGATGCTGATTAAGGTGCAGATGACGAGTCAAGGTTATTAGCTAATTTGTTGTTTTGTTTGACTTGTGGGAGGGAGGTGTATTTGATCAGATATAGCTGCAGTAGTTATTAGAATTTTAGTTCGGCATGTGCTCATTAAGTATTTTTACTGTGCCCTTATCCAGCATGGATCAGTTCTGAATCTTACGATAGTTTGGTTATTTGATCATTGTTTGGTCCACTGATTAAGATGGACTGAAGATAGGTGCCCTGAGGATCCTGGAGAATGTTTTGAAACTCTAATGACAGGCTTCACCGTAGACGACAATTATCATTATGATTTATTTTCCTGACAACTAAGTTTATCTGCAGTGATCTTCTTCTTTTGAACTTGAAGAAAAGCTGTTGATTCAGTTTGATACTCTCTGGAATAGATTGTCTCTAGATGAATAGAGCTGGTTTGCCTTTCTTTCCATTCATGTTTTATCCGTCCTTTAGCATTGGCTAGCTTTGCGTTTCAGTTGTGGTTCTGTAAGTTGGTCTGTCAGTTGCCTGTTTTCTGAAGTAACCCTATGAAGATTTATAGCAACCCATTGAACAGAGGAAAACGAGAAAGCAGGCTTGCACCTTCAAGATTCCTGCATCAGAAACAACATCGGGAGCGTGAATGCTGTAGATATTCTTCCTCATAAGTGTTTGATCAATAAATCCATTATTCCCACTTTGACACTGCAGTCCAAGGCCTAAAACATATTCATCATAACAGAATTATGCCATCATATCCTGTTGAACTTTCAAACATTTGCTCACTTTTAATTGGCATTCTAGATTCTTTTCTAATACGTGCAGCTACTGTGGTCACTTTAGTTTAGTGGTATAATGAACCTTTTTCGGATATTGAGAAGTGAGCAGTTCAGATACATAACATATGAATCCCACTTTAGCTATTGGTTATCTAGAAAGCCTAGAGCAAGTCACTAGAAAGATATGTTGCACACCATTTCATTGGGTCTTACTTTCCAGCAAAACTTGTGACTGTTATCTTATGTATTTAGTTCAAATTAAATGTGAACTGATGCAAAGTGATTTTATTCAGGAACATATGAAACATCTCTACGGATGTCTATTATTGACGTGGTGCATTCCTTGCCTCTGACAATAATATATGCATGCAGGAAACAATGTTTAAATTTTTGTGCAGTCAGTTACTGCTGCCAAAACTGGATAATGAAAACCTTATAGTGACCCAGTCTCGCGAAATCTCCCATTCAACTAACTAAAAATTGAAGTCATATAGGTATAGCTGGCGCTACAGCCTCTGCTGTGTGTCAGTATCGCAATTTGTATGAAACATTTGCCCGGAACGAATTTTCGTAGTAGAGGGTACACAGCACAATTGGCACTTTAGCATTCTGTATAAATTTGTGGGACTTATTTCCACCTGTTTTCCCACACAAAGTATCGTTTAGTGTGCTAACCTGGAATAAGATGTTTCCATTCATGCATGGAGGCATAGAGGGCACGATTCCGGTTTTCCTGTGCAAAGGACGCACCGGGTTCAAACATGAGGTATGGAGAAATCTGCAATCCTGGACAAAATATTTGACACAAAAAGCATTTTTTCAACCAAGATCCAATATGAGCTTTTTACAACTTTTGGATTGTAAAAGCACTTTGAATTGCAAGGGCGTTACAAAAACTTTTTGCAGGTGTTTACCTACTTTTGCCTACAGTCGTAGTGCAGTTTCTAGCAGTTTATGCTAGTGGACTGAATTCCATGGCCTTTGTTCTCTAAATTAGCGGAAGAATTGAAAAATCAGTCAGAAACAGTCAGTCTCTCAAGCAAAAGCAAACCTCCCTCCCTGATTTGTGACTTGGTACTAGTCGACATGTTTTCATTGTGGAGCAGAAGATAGCAAAAACGTGCATTCTTGCCAACGTATTTTGACCAGGATCGTGGTTCCAGGTTAAGACCCTGTTAACTGTTCATCCTAGTTGCAAGGAAGTTAAAAAAGGTTTTGGTTTTTTCATATATGCTATCCGAATATAACAAACTTCCATGGACCTAATTTCGTGATACGATGGTGGACAAATTTTGCGGGAATTATTGTCCGCAGTTGAAATGTTTTGAGATAAAAATAAACAGGAATTCGGTTGCCTGGTTTTGGTTCAAAGCCACAAAATTCCCTCTCCTTCAAGTATACAACATAGACTCACAGGCCCCGTTACAGTGGCATTTGTTAACACAGCCTACTTAACGAGAAGCGAAACACGCACAGTGACCAACAAGAACAGCATGCACAACAAAGTTTGGAGTGAACAGCAAGGGAAGCTTGCACCACAGAGTTTGAGATCAACACAACCAAAATTGGCACAACGTATCGTAGAGACCACATTACGCTTGGATACGACAGTTGGTCCCATTGAAATAATATTTTCATCTCCTCCTTTGACATGTCGAACCAAGCTAATCAATTACAAAGAGCAGTGGCAATCTTGAATCAGACAGATTTTCGAAGCCTCGCAAGAATCCCAACCTCTTCCCCAGTGTTTCATGCACGGGATAGAATATATCTCTGCTCATGCCACAGAGGCAAAAATTGGTAACACATTGACTACATTTTTTATTTTAACAGTAACTGAAAAATACCGACTTTGTTGCAGATGCCTTCCAACGATTGACTGCACACTTGTCACTAGGAACTTATTGGATCATAAACAGCAATCTATTCTCGATAGTCCTGAGATGAAACAATGACAGTCAAGATGAGTGATGCGCTGCAAAAATAGTATCTTTGTTGGTGTGTAGCATCAAAGTTTATGATCAGGGATCCTTACAGAAAGTGTGTCTCCTTTTTTTACCTACAGTGGAAGGATGTGTAGTAAGTACTTTGAAGTTTTATCTCTTCTGTTCATTGATTGTCACTCTGACCTCATAACATCCGCAGAGAACACAATCTCACAGATTTGTACATGGCAGATATGTAGCACAACATCTCATTGTCACATGTTTTAAGTTTCTAATCAAGAGGATTGTCTGATTGTTTCTTGATTTGGATATTCCCCTACAATCAATTATGTAAGCCAAGAAGCCAGGATAGTTTCATGAATGAGGTCACAGGGTGTTATCACTTGTCCTTATCAGCTGCCGACAACAGTGTTTACATTATATGTAATTATGTCCTTGTAAAAGCTGTATTAGTGAGTCTGGGATTCAATTGTGGGTATGAATGCTGCCTGAACTGATGGGTCTTGCACTACCCGATAATCACATATGCTGCTGTGTGTGTTGATGTTTGTTGCATATGTGTCTGCGGATAAGGGAATGTTTGGATTTGATAAACAACTCTGCCAACATAGGCATCTGGAAGAGCAGCTAGATTGCAGAAGGTTGGTATCCGATGACTGTTCCTGTTTTTCAGATATGGTTTAGACAACGTTTGACCTCAAAATTCGTGTGGCATTGACTGGAGAAAGCCCATATTAAGTCGACAGGGAAAGCATACAAGTATGTATAATGTATAACCCCTGTTGTTCTGTAGCCTTCCTCTGTTTTAGTAATTTTTCAGTCCTTGTGTGGCACATTTGCATTTATATCTGCTTAGACTATACTTCAATTAATGTGGAAGTAGTTATTGCTAACGATTGGTTTATAGTAACTTTTCAGATGAAAGTGTTGCACTTGTAGCTTGAGAATGCTTAATGTAGGACCGAAACATATTCCTGCAATTTAAACCAGTCGTGCTGTTTCTTAAAAATACTGATGTAATTGAGATGAACAAGTTCAGCTGCAGAAAACAATGCGAGCTGCTCTGTATACTGCCAAATGAACAAGAAATCTCGAAGCAGTTGACTATACATGAAAAACTATGGCGGAAATGAGAATTTCGTCTGGTATCTGATGCTATCGGCAAATAAAATTTTGGGATTGTATTCCTTTAAGAAAAGGAAAAACAGATCAATCGCAGTTCAAGATTTATTCAGAGAACAGAACACTAATAGTTGGTAAATGCTTGGACGTTTTTCATCTCTAGTCAGTAAATATCTGCAAGCCTTGCTTTTAGTGGACTCTTTTACTCTTTACGAATTTGTAAAACAACACAAATTTTTTGTCACCTCCTATTCGTATCAATATAACATGCCTGGTACTTAACTAGTAGTAAATACCCTTCAAGCCTATTGTCCATTTAGCTAGATAATACTTTTGAGATTTGTGTGACTACTTCATGAACTGTTTTTTGCAGTCAAAAGATTTTTAAAAATGTTCTTTCCTCTGTTAAATGCCCATCCAGGAATTGTTAGTCCCTTTATCCATTGACTTGTGTATGCCTACTGATTCGTGCGAACAGTCTTTCCATTCCGTTAGATTTGTGCACATTCGCTGATTCTTGAGCGAAATCCTTCTTTCTATATATTTCGGTATCCCTTCTGAATCTTGACATCGGTCTTTCCATTCCGTAAATTACCTCATGCTTACTGAAACTTGACAACAGTCCTTCCGTTCCATAGATCGCTGCATGCTTACTGAAACTTGACAACAGTCCTTCCTATCTGTAGATCACTGCATGCTTACTGAATCTTGACAACGGTCCTTCCGTTCCATAGATCGCTGCATGCTTACTCAGGGCCTATTCTAGAAATTGTTTGCTGCATCCAAATTTAGGGGGAAAAGGGCACCTTTGGCTCGTATTCTCACCAAAACACTGTTGAAATAAGCCTGATATGTTGAAAAAGGACACTTTCCAGAGGATTTTGAGAAGGGCGGAGACCGATATTCGGACACTTTTTCTCTCTAAAATAGGGCCTGTTTCTGAGTATTGACAATACTCCTTCCGTTCCATGGATCACTGCATGCTTACTGAATCTTGACAACAGCCCTTCTTTTTCGCTGATCACTGCCTGGTTTCTGAATCTTGAAAACAGTCTTTCCATTCCGTGTATTACTGCCTGCATACTGATTCTTCACAGCAGTCCTTCTGTTCCGTGGATGACTGAACATTTAGAGAAACAGGAACATAACTTTCTATACTTCAGGGTCTTTCTCTTCACTAGTCAACGTATCAATGGAATACAACCAACTTGACAATCAATATACACGACAGCAGTACTGTAGCAGCAGAACAGGATTTGGTACTGACCAACAGTATTCTAATACAACAGTAGGAATATCCAAAACAGGTATCCGACCAATGACTTCCGTCCAACACAGCGATATCAGATGAACTTCACAGCTTGAACCCAAGCAGTATCTCAGTAGACTTCAGTGGCAACCAAAGCTCCTCTAAAGGATTCTTCCAATCTGCTTCAGCGACTTTCTTGTAATGCATCTATATATTTTATAAACAGACAATTAGAAAATTCTCGATCTCCTTCTATTTTCTGTAGTGTTTCACAATACCCCTCAGTAGTTAGTCCGGGAGTCTGGTGGAATCCAGTAAGCTGCCACTAATCTTATGTATCACGCAAATGCTAAGAAATCTCATTCTGCTCTTCAGTGTTTGGCAATACCACTCAGTAGTTAGTTCGACAGTCTGATGAAATTCCGTTAGCTGTCAACCAAATTCGCGTATCGTGGAAACACTGAAAATTGTTGGTCATCATATATTGTCCTCCTCTTCCTCTCTTACTCTTACAGATCCATAGGTCACTTCATGCTTTCTGATTCTTGGCAATAGTTCTTCCATTCCATAGAGCACTGCATACTCACTGAAACTAGACAACAGTCCTCCAGTTCCATTGATTTCTGTACAACTATTGATTCTGTATAACTTGGATAATACTTTTATTCTTTCCTTCTAAAAATCATGCAATAGGGGGCTTTGAAAGACAAATGCAGGTTTTTTCGTATTGCATCTCTTTTTGCAGGTGAATGCGCTGCTTTACATGTTACTTCGAATCTCTGTTCATTTCGTTTGGGTGAGCGTGAAGCAGATGTAAATAAAAGAGATGCAGTTGGTATAAGTGCAGATTAAGAATTTACTGGCTTTATTTGCATGTTCAAATGTTTTGTTCCTTTGCTTCATGTTATTGAGATGTGTGACACGCTTGTTCTTGTTCATAGGTTATATGCAAAAGTAACCTCATAGGCACATCAGTCCATCTATTTATAGAATTTTTTCGAAGAAAATAAGCTACCTAATTGCTGTGCTTGTTAGGATTTTTTCGCTTCTGCCGGCATTTTAGTTTGCTTGCTTATGTAGTTTGTTCTTTTTTTTTGCTCTTGTCTACTTCTCCGATTGATGTAGGTGCTGGTGACATAGTGTCAGATGTTTTTTAAATATACTGCTGACAGTAGTAGCAGCTAGATTCTTGTGTAGAGTATTGTATAAATGCATGTATAGTAAAGTAAACTCTCTAAATCAGCAGAAAGTCTTAAATGCAGAGGCCTTAGATTACCCGACAATATAAAAAAAATATTGTTTCTCCATATTAACTGTAAACGTACTCTGGTTACGATAAGGACACTGTTCTTTCCTATAAAAATTGTATAGTACAGTTTCAAAACAACTGTTGGGCAGTTTGTTCGGACATGGTGCACTGAAAGTGACAGGAGCCCACCGTAGCTGAATAGACTTAACAAGTTACGCTTATATCCCCCCCATGAAATGGAACTTTGTCTACTCCCCCCGTCACCCCCTAAGAAAAATTTTAAAAAAATAGCCCCCCCCCCATCCCACAGGAAGCAGAGGGTGCGCTGTTCACGGACGCAACTCTACGCTATACAATCACATTTGTCTCATTGGTTAGGAATATCAAATCAGCGAGTGTTGATTGTAAAGAAAATGCGTAAATGGAGCAAAAGAAGCATAAGGTTATTTTTTTTTTTATGAAGAAATAGTGTGGTACTAATGCATTCCCAATTTTACTACTTCCCATGATAGTAGTTGCTTTTCTATTAAATTTGGTTTGATACTATTGGGTAATGATTGCTAAATTGAAGCATGTGATTTGTTATCGTAAGCTTACAGTTTCAGTTGTGTCAGATGTCCACTGCTGCGTTGGGAGTTTGGCACTGCTACAATGTTGGTTTATATTTGACCTTATTGGGGCTCTGCAGCTCCTGGGGGATGTTTGATGCCGATTATGTCTAAAATACTGCAGCTAATGCACTTAGAGCACAGAGGAACAGTGGCAAAAAATGAAATGTTGACGGATGATAGAGATCTCTTCATATTGCATAAAGTAGTTTTCTTCTTCTCCGAAATCAGCAGCGTATAGATTGTGTCGGTGTTCATGAAAACTATTCGTCAAATAGAGACAATGCTTTCAAATCAGGACTGTATCATATCAGCATCAGTACATCTGCAATTAGTGCTGATCTTTGCCTGGCTTTGCAATGTCGCAGACCAGATTGAGTACACATATAGTTCCGATGAATATACATATAATTTCGTTGAATACACATATAATGTCGTTGAATACATATATTCTTAAAGCGTTGAATATTGCTACATTTGAGCAACCATAGCATTGAGTTAGGCTTTCTAGTCCTTCAGTGAGTTTTAATTATTTCCCTCCCCCCGCTCCCATTGCTTCCAACGTCTGTTTCAGAGGGTTGCTAATTATAATGTCTATGAAAGTGCAATTCAAATAATTTTTTATTGAGCATGTTTACAAATTTTTCATCCTATCTTTTTTATATCGAAGACACTTACACCTTAGGAAGAATACCATGCACCGATTTTATATGCGTAGCTGCAATCTGCAATCGTTAAAAAGACATACTAAAGCATAGGAAAGCTAGAAGACTACGGGCCCCATATGTTCAAGATCGTACCTGTGTATTTGATTAGCAGATTTACTTGCAGGGCCGGATCTAGACTTTGATACCAAGGGTTCTGCCCAAGGAAAATTGCATCTTCGCAGAGAACAAGCCAGCTTTGCTGGCTCCTCATGCAGCTGGGGGTCAAGGG
>JAOBRC011073111.1:0-16070 GCA_027575255.1 Scolionema suvaense | reverse complement strand
TCCACACTGATGAGCTAAATAGTGACGAGCTAAGTATCTATTTCTCGTTCGGTAGCTCGTCTACCGCTTCCACACTGGCGAGCTAAGGCAGACGAGCCAGAAATTTGGCTCGTCCGATTTAGCTCGACAGTGTGGAAACAGCTTACAAGTCACATAACTAGTGGATTCCCGCAAACTTAATTGAGAATCTCCGAGTCAGATCAAAGAAGAGAGTAACACGTAAGCTATAGGATTTGCACCACATATGACAAAAAAGTCACGAAGTGTTCTTGAAACGCTATGAAAAAACCCTAAAACAGCCATTATTGACATAAATTGCCACCCACATGCCGACGAACAACATATTCTCAAGATATAAAGCATGGGTCATGACACATACTTTGTTGCCCCTAAGATCCACCCCCAAAATGAAAAGATAAACCATTGTTGATATATTTGGAAAAAACCTGAAAATAGCCATTTTCTGATGTATAATACCACCCGCAAGCCTAACGAGATTTTCCTCACACAGGGCACATGGTTCGTAACGTAAGCAGAGACGCCCCTATGAATCACCCAAAAAATGACAAAAAACCGATGAACTGTTCATGACACATTTGGAAAAAAAACCCTGAAAAAGATCATTTTTGAAAGTAAATTGCCACCTGCAAGCCAAACCAAATTGTAGAAGACATGGAATATGGTTCAAAACATGCGTAAAGTTACCCCCCCCCCAAAAAAAAAAAAAAATGACAAGAACTGGATGAACAGTTTCTGACACCTTTCAATAAAAAACCATGAAAACGCTATTTTTGGACGTAAATGGCCACCAGCATGCCAAAGGAGATTGCCCGCAGACATGGAAAACGGTTCATAACATGCATATACCATTGCCTCCAATATTCACACCAAAAGCAACAACAAACAGATGATATACATAGAAAAAACTCTGAAAATCAACATTTTTTTACCTAAATTGCCACCCGCAAGCCAGAGATTTTCAGGACACATCTGGTTCGAACATGTGGAGAGTAGCCCCTAATACTCACACCAAAAATGACAAGACACGGATCAACAGTTTTTGACTTATTTGGAAAAAAACATGAAAGACACCATTTTTTGGCATAAATTGCCACCTGTAAGCCAAACGAGATTATCTGGAGACATGGCACATGGTCCATCACATGCTTACAGTTGCCTGAAATATTCACACCAAAATAAACAATAAATAGATTAACTGTTCATGAAATACCTGGAAAAACCCCCAAAATCGCAATTTTTCGACATATAATTGCCACCTGCAAGCCTAACGAGATTTTCAGGAGGCATGGCATATGGCTCAAAACATGCGTAGAGTTGCCCCTAATATTCATACCAAAAATGAAAAGAATCAGATGAACAGTTCTGGATGTATTTGGAAAAAAACCATGAAAAACCCCTTTTTTGGACGTGTATAAATTGCCACCTGCAAGCCGAACGAGAGTTTTCCCAGATATGACATGTGGTCTACAGCATAACTACTATTACCCCATAGTTTCACACCATAAACCACATAAAAGTAATGAACAGATTTTGAAATATTCTTAAAAAAACCCCAAAATGGTCATTTTTGGGCATAAATTGCCACCGGTAAGCCGAACAAAATTTTTTTTCAAAATTCCAACTCCAACACTTTTCATCAATTACGGATTGTCACCTTCACACCAAATTTCAGAAAAATTCATTGAGCAGTTATCCGGGAAAATGCGTTGGTGACGGAAGGACGGACGGACGGGCGGAAGAAGGGAACGACGGACAGACCTCATTTTATAGGACTCTTTCGCCAAAGCGGGAGTCCAAAAAGGTTACTACAAGGATCATACAATAGCTTTAAAAGCTTCAATAAACAAGTAACTTATAAAGAAAACAAGATAGTAGCTATCCGAAGGGGCATTAACTATAGTTATCTCAAAACTGGATCCCCCAGCTATTCCATAAGAGTTGCTTCACAACTTGAGAACAGCAAATGAATCACAGAGAAAGAGCAAATTTTGGACCGAGAAGTCGATTCAAATAGTGCTAAAAAGACTGCTTGAATAATAGTAGCTACATTTCATAAGAATACAACGAACTAGCTCACCAATTAGATAGAAAGAAGCACGATAACAATCATCTGCACCATCACTTGTCTTCACATATGTGACTTGCCACGGTTTCAACCCGAGAGCTGATACAACTTGATTCTTCAGGTCATCAATTCTACAAGCGCAAAGCAGCCGATACAGTTATTAATGGTTAGTTTCTAATTTTTTTTTGGCACCGGGGGAAATGTTAGCATGCTTCCAAAATTCGCTCAAATTCAACTTTTCACAGCAAACGAGCGAGTGAAGTGCGCTAGGTCTGGGAGCAGGCTAGGAAATATTCATTCCACCTGTGCATCAGAGAACAGATGTTAGCAACTAAGATGAACGATTTAGATTTGGCTACTCCTCCTTTTTTCTTCCCAGTTCGGAAACACATAGTAATTTTCCTACCTATAACAATAGCGGGCAGAATATTGATGATGAAAACAGGTGATACAAAAAGAGATTTCGAATTTAAAACTGATAAATGCCTGAAATAAATGATCAAAAAAATGTCACACATATCTCACTTTTTGTGCCCATTCTCATTCTCCTTTTAATTGTCCGCTAATTAGAGAGGAAAAATCACATTTTCGGTCATTTTGTGCAAGGAAATTTGTCCACTAATTGGAGTGTCCGCTTTTTGGAAAGTCTTTTTTATGAGGTTTTCATTACAAAACAATCGGAGAAAACAAATTTGTCCGCTAATCAGACGTGTCCAGCTTTTAGAGTGTCCGTTCATTAGAGAGCTTACTGTGCTGTTTTCAGACAAAAACCAGTCCCTGTCCCAGTGTACGGACTGCAGCGGAGCAACAACCTCGAGCGATAAAAAAAATGTTCTATTGCAAAACCTAAAAGTTTGAAATATATCAAGAATGCCACAAGCCGCAAACAAAAAATTACACATCATAATTCTAGTTGCTGTCATGTAAGGAACCACAAATCAGCCAATTAACGAAATCAAGTGGTTCGACAACAAAATAAAAATGTAAAACACAGCTGGGCTGTGTATATACTACTTGATCTACCAGAGTTGGTGCATCCCGATCAAAGGACCAGTGAGGCAAAAAAGCCAGTGGCATAAACAAATATGAAGGACAATCAGCATCCACTTTATCAACGAGAGCAGTCCTTTTGTTGTGTTACTTACTTGTCTTTCATACTTGAATCAGCAACATCATAACTTGCCATAACTACTCCTCTCCCGATGTCAGGAACGATGTCCGCACACGCAATTCTGGCAGCTCCAAAATCGCGAGCATGAACGACGATTGAACGACCAAGCACTAAAATACACAAACACATGGCTATAATTAATACAAGCTGAGAAACGAAACAGCCACATATTTCAGTAAACTGGAAAGATCCATTTAATTGTTATAGTAAGTAAAATGACTTACGGCGCCGCCATTGTAAACCCCACACCGGAGCGAAATCGTACAACTATAAAATTTGAACAGCATTATCATGATGTTATACCTTTGCATACATGGTGAACACGTGAGGGAAGTTCATAAGTACCCAGGGCAAGCCTTTAACATTTACTTCCATGTCCATAGAGTATCTGAAATTCTGCAACGCTGGACACATTCCCTATTTTACCCGGGCTTTCTAAGTGCCACTTCTTCACGGGGCTTTGCCACCCCTCTTTCAAAGTCTGTAAAGTGCTTTAAATTAATGCTGACTGAACAGAAATGTTTCGGAACGTAATAATAGATGCAGCAACACCCAAAACATGCATGGAAAGGAAAAAAAAATTTCAAAAATTTCAATTTTTCGAAAATTTTTCACCTTACCTTGGAAATGATGTCACACAGCCACCTGCAATTTACCTTACACAATTTTCTTTGCAGATATCGATTTCTTAATAAATATTGGGATAAGTCGCACAAAGTTTCGTAGCAATCAATTCAGTGGTTCAGGTTTTATTAAAGAAAAACTGGTGGGGGTAAAATAGGGATATTGGTGTAGAGCTTTGTGAGTGTGGATAAGCTTCACCACCAACTCCCTCCACCATCCAGTCCTGGAACAGTGTTGTTTGAAGCCTTGAGCATGCCCTGTAGATAATTTTGTAAGGAGCAGGGATTACTGACCAGCGCATGGTAAAAGGTAGTGCACCCTTATCACCGTACACGGTGGCCTGTGATTCCAAATACTTTGTATGGGATTTTAGTTATGCGCACAAACCATGAAAACTCACTATTCCAGCAATCTGAGTAGTTTTACTGGGAGATGTGAAGAAATCAAAGCATTATCTGAGAATGTTGTCATAAAGATACTAACAACAAGTTGCAGCAGAAGCTTGCTCACACATGCCACCTGCTATACTTTCATAAACAAAGCATGATCTAACAAAACCATTTGGCACAAAGATACATTTATCTTAGTTCTGTCAAATGGTATCAAAATAGTTTTCATGCACCATTATTTATGCTGACCTCAGAAAATGCGCAATGATGGTATGATTTTGGTAAATTTTTGCAAAAATTGCCATTTTCAGCCACCAAATAGGTTATGATCAACATTCTTGTGTATTTGTAATCGTACGTAACATCGCTTCATAAAAAGAGTCAATAAATTCCTGTCCAAAGCAAAATTTTCTGGAAAATTGGAAAAATCCACAGAAAAAGGTCTAAATTTAGGCCAGGTACTTCCCCAACATGAGTCGATACCCCAAAACAGGAAATTTTTCATCAAAAATCATTTTTCATATTCCTCAATGAATTTTAAGAAATGTCACCAAGTTTCAAGCCTACACCACATTTTGCTTGGCTGTGAGAATAGTTTAAAAATTTTCACGGCGTCATCCATCCAAAATCTGGAAAAATTAAATGCCCCTGCCCCAGTGTTTATCACAGGATTAATGGCAAATCCTGAATGCTTGAAGATCTCTAATGAACACCTGAGGGGTTCCCTCCTTTGAGGTACGTATTACTTTTCTTATTCAAAATACGTAACTTCAATCAATCATTAATTTCGAGAAGCAAGACGCTTAAGTATGAAAGGAAAGAGAAGACGGGTTAAAATAAACCGAAGCTTAAGCATTGCAATGCCTGACCACAGAAAGTTATTAAAGAAATTTGAGGTGTGTTCTGCATTACAATTACAGATTCATTTGAGGTTTTGCAAGAAAATATAAACAAATAAAAAAAATTAAATTAAACAACTAAATAAAATTCATTAAAATGAATGCAAAGTAAATAAATCATGAAAATGCAGAACATATCCAGATGATGAATTCTGACACTACAAGATTTTCAAATTCCTAGGCCTCTAAAAATTTTTTTTATTTCCTATCCAGCGGGTCAAGCTTTCACCTGGGAGGCTGGAAAAAATTTCCTTCTTTACCTTGATCTGACCATGTTATCATGTTCCCGCTGTCTCCCCATACGCTCACTTAATGAATCTTTGGTGTAGTAGTCCCAAGGTTTTTCAACCTCGTGAACCCCGATCACAAGAGACTCACCTTCTCAGCAGCTAAAGGCAGCCATGAGAATGCACTTGATCCTCCATAGGTGTTGATACAGAACCTATTCCTGCGAATTATATATCACTTGTGAAAACATCCCTAGTTTTCCCGGCTTCTCATGGACAAATTCACGGAACTCATCGAACTCATTGAATGTGCCTGATGTCCATAGCGATCAGTCTCTCGAAAGGAGAGAGAAACATTTTACGTAACAAAAAAATGCAGGCTGGTGTAATTTGAGCAAAGAATCGATGAAAATCTTAGAAATGCTCAGCAACTGGCATGGTGTGTCAGACATTAATGAAAATTCCGGCTGAGTAACAAGAAAAATTCACCCGGGCACTAGATAGCAAACAAAACATTTTTTTCCCTTACCCTAGCTGTAACTTTCAGGAATGGTAAATAGGCAAAATAATGCATAATTATATTACAATACAGTCTGATACAATAAAAATGTGTGTTTTCACAAGTGCATATATAATTCGCAGGAATAGGTATGCTTGATTGCAATTATGAGGCCTACGGTAATAAGATTAAAATTGATCTGATTTTGTAGACAGAGGTATTCACTGATGCACACAGTTTTAAGCCAGGCAAAAAAACAGCTAGTGAGAAATTGGTACTGATATATGAAAGAACCAGCACATACTCTTTTTTATGACTATTGCAACTAAATTAATCAGATTAACATATACCAGAATGCTCTCCAAACAGGGGAGTATCAACATCCATCACAGCCATCTTGCCGTTACCAATGGAGTATGCAGAATGTTTCTTCGCTGTATCACCCAACTCGCATCGCCATGGAAATCTCCAGCCACACTGATGCTTGTACGCGGGCTAAAAGCCGAAGAATAAATAGATACATTTTTACTATTATTTGTAGTGTTACTACAATAGACAGAGTCACATTAGATTAATTAATGAATCTAAATTAATTAAATTATCAGAAAAACATTATAGATTTGTGCGTGACATGGGCAAAAAACGAGAAAAATATGTGACCTTCGTTACACTAGCTAGTATAGAGATTAAGCAAACACATCAGTAAATCTACAGCGGTCACACATACGTCACATTAAGAATCAATTCAATTAAGAATCTGCTTCCGCAATAATGGGTGCTACGTCTTTTTATCAAACAACAGTACATAACGCAAAAATTAAAACAACAACAAAAAGACAACCATTCATAAACAAATCAGTCCTTGGCTCGTGCAACAAAGCAGAATGTACAAACTTGAGACGAACGTTTTCGATGAAAACAAAACCAAAGATGACCTATAGAGAGAGATATAAGAAGAACACCTCACCTCAACAACGCTAACTGATGCTGGATTATAATGAGGACCAGTGCTATCGCAAGTACCATTAGCAGTAAATCCATCGCTACCAACCACATGAGAATGTACATGCCAATTGTGCTGAGGCGTCTGCACAAAAAAGGAAACAAAGAACAGATTTCAGAAATTTGTATTGCTTAAAATCCAGCTAATTTATTGACCACAAAACGGCTCGCTTTGTCAATAGACCTTTTTCGCAAATCATCATTATACAATGCATCGTGGGATGGCCAGGGGGGCACATATGAATAGATGTCATAATGACAAAAGTAATGACTATGTGTTATAATCAATTTTGCAATCATTGCAACCAAGTCTGTGTTATGTCACCCACCAGTACTGAGACATCCCCCTCCCTCTCCTGACCCCCTTGATCATCGCAGAGTACATTACGTAATGATCATTTGTGAAAAGATCGATGAATGTCTGAAACGAAAAAAACGTTCTGTTGATTGAATCCAACCATCAAGATAATTCAACTTAATTGTTATTCATCTGCAAACCAACCTCCTAAGAAAACAAGGGGAACAAATTTGGAAATTCCTATTCTCTTTTATATAGTCAAGACATTATTCGTGCTTGAAATTCATTGACATCAGTGTCTATTTGAAAAGCAATATCGTATTCTATATCAAAATCACTGTCCAGCTCCCTCATCTCATCCACTTTCTTTACCAATTTCAACCCCAAATTGAAGTTTCATCACTTTCGAATTTTGCTGGTAAGGTGATTTATCAGGATTGATCGATATAACTGAAACCATGGAGCATTTCACTTAGAGGAATGACCAACTAATAATTACACCGTAATGCTTCTATTCAATTTTTTGAGTTTTTAGGGGGGGCGTCTATTCGAGGGGGGCGTTTAAAAGAGGGAGGCGTTTATTGAATTTTTTGTGTATTTTCTTCTCTAAGCAATACAAAACATAACTAAATATCTAGTTCAACCAAAAAATACATCTAAATATCTAGTTCAACGTCATCATGAACATCATCTTCGTCGATGATGTTAAAAGAAGGTGCCGCTTTGGTTACATCTTCTTCCATTACTTCGAATGGGTTGGTTGCGAAAATAGTTTTTACTACGAACAATAAATGGTACTCAGAAGTTTTAGAGAAGAAACTTTTGAAAAGAAAGACAAAATTTCCGACTGCCACGTTAAAATTCAAAAAGAAGGGAGTGTATCGTAAATTTCCATATTATTTTACAAAATAGACCATAAAAGAAGCATTTTAGTAATACATTTTATTTACTGTTCTGTGTTTTCAAATAAACGCCCCTCTACAGGGGGGGGCGTTTAATAGAGGGGGGCGTTTATTAAAAATAAATCTTGAAATAGGGGGGCGTTTAAAAGAAGGGGGGTGTTTAATCTAAGCATTACGGTAGGCCTTACATCTGAGTTCTCTGCAATGGCTGGTCGTTAGCACTGATGACCTTCCCACACAAATTCAAGGGTTCAATTCCCACCCGTTACTGGTAAACAGGAAATCCGTAAAGACTAAGAATGATAGGGGAAGGCTAAGATGGGCAGAGGCTAAGTAGAACCTAGGACTGAACAACCAAGTGAAGCATTGAGCATAAATCTACCATTCAAGAAGAGACCTTAACTTTGTCAGCCAAATTCAACAATTTGAGGTACATTGTAGATAGAAGCGAAAACGTAGAAACTCTGTTTAGTTAAGAATAAGTAATGTTTAATTGATATGATATAGAATTGAATATTGAGCACCTGCATGACTAATGTACCTGATATGAGAAAAGGAGAATAACGTCTGTTCAAGATGGTGGCTCTAACAAGGGCAAGTCATTAATCACCCACTCTCATATACCTTAGCTCCACTTTTGTCCTCAACTTGAATCGTAATCAAAGTTCCAGTGCGAGCACCATTCGGCTGGATATACTGAGACTGAAACAGAAAGTGAGAGAAGATCATGAATAGGTTCCACTTTCAAAAAAAAAAGAAGATAAACTTTTGCAAAGTTTAGCTGGTAAAATGTTGAACAATCACCATGAAAATTGTAGGATCTCATGATGCCATGAATATCAGGCTGTCTTCAAGCAAATTAAACATAGAAGTAAAAAATAAGAATAATAGTAATGAGTAAAGCGTACTACCCATAAGAAGCAGTTCACAGAATTACTGACTCATCATGAAACTTCACAGATATCACACCATACAAAAAAAAGCATACAATTGAGACAATCTAGTGTTCCTTTCAACAAAAGATTGATAAAAGCTACAAAATATATGACCAAAATGTTAAATGCTTGCATCAGAACACCTTATAAATGGTCCTCGTGGTACATAATACTATATCCAAGCTGTATGAGAGATAATCTGGCTACGATATCTTGCTTCTGCTGCTCAGAAGTAAAAAAAAAATGACAGCATTCTCCCCAGTCTCCTGTCACTGAATGATGTTTCTAGAATGATGACGGATGGCAGTCATGAATATGGTCAATCATTGGAAAATAATTCAGCTGTTTAATTTACGTCACTCATCAGAGCCAACCGAAACATTTCTTGGTAATTATAATATAATTTGCCTGATCTAAGGAAGCAAGATTTTCAAGCAGGAAAACGTAAGATCCGCCCTAGATGTCAACCACAATAAACAGGAATAGGAAATGCTAAGCATACTACAAGGTTCTACATACGAATCCGCGCAGTTCTGTGTTACAAATTGCGTACCCACTCATAGCTGATTATGAAGAAAGCCTACACAATCGAGTCAGTAATTCTTCTTGATTCATGATGATCAAGAAAATTAAAAGTTACTGTAAAAATTGGAATCTTCAAAACCTTTGACAAAAACGTTTGGACGGGAGTGCCGATCTTGAACCCCAATACGTCAAAATTTCCCCAATTTGGGGACCTCACTTTGATACTAAACTTTGTTAGAGTTCACTTGGAACTAGCTTCGTGAAAAATATGTGCAACACAGGTGATTGCAGATGTTTAAAACTGCATGATGGGAAACAAACGCATTCCGCTGATGCATAGGAACTTAAGAGACTTCATCAAAACTTGACTGCAGCAGCATTTCGACTACAGTAGAATCTCTCTGATGGTAAGTGCTTATATAAAATGCTCCATTTTTATTACGCTTTAAGTTTCTGGAGGGGCGTGTATAAGATGAGATGCATTGGCAGAGGGCATATTCAAAAATATTTTACAAAAAAATGCGGATTTCTTTTTACGAAATGCATTGTTTATTCTGAACGTGTCTTATAAAATTGATGAACTTACTTAAAAGGGGATCTCTTTCAAAGGGGTAAGGTGAAGAAGCATCTTATAAGCACTTGCTGATTGCCTGACTTGACTCACTTGTACATGTTCCACACTCACACTAAAAACATATAAGCTTACCAAAGTGCTGGTTCCAACAAAGTTTGACGATGCGGTGAAGTTGAGCGTAGCCTTGAGAACGTGAGCATTTATAGGCTCAATATCAGCACAAACGAAGCGAGTATTGGCGGGGACATTATCGTGCAGCACAACGGAGCGTCCAACAAGGCTATTCACACCAAACATATCTAAATTCATGTCTTTGAATGTAAGCTGATAAGTGTCTTTGTCGTTGAGAAAGCCGGTTTTTCCGCTGAGGTCTCCAACTTCGTATGCATCCATTGTTCCTAAAAGTGGAAAAAATGCTACATCTGCAGAAAGTTATAATACCTAACAATAACAATAATAATAATATTAAGGTTGGCTGCCCTGCAAACTAAATCAAAGAAAAATTTCCCATTATACCGCAAGCAGAACTTATGACCCTACGGGAAGTTCAGCATTCATCAGCTCCATTTTCGCAGTGGTGCATTAAATTCCTATAATGCACAACCAGATTTTTCACTTACAACACTTTTACCATAAACCCAAATTCTATTTTCACTGAATGAATATACTAGTTCCATGTCTACCAGTTAAGAACAAATTGCATTGTTGTCTTGCAGCGATATTCATAAAATGGAACCAAACACTCCAACAATAACTCAAACACAAATAAGCAAAACTTAAACTTCAAATTTAGGTATTGACCATCGAGCGATATCCGTCAAAAGCAGTTATATGATTTAATTCTACGTAGCTAACTCACATCCGACGCAGTCACTAAATTAAGGGTCCATTGAAAACAGAGCCAAATAAAATCAATTCTGATACTATCCCAGACCAAAGAAATGAATAGTTTTCCTTTAAACCTTTGAATACTATTTTCCCAGAAACAGGTGCATGGTTGTGCTCGAGTAGCCGACTGGTTTTATCCCGAGCAGCCAAACTTTGGTGGAGCATAGCTGTGAAATTGTCTATCTTCTCGCTTCTTTATAAAAAGTGTGCATGTGTATGTCTTGCAAGTTTGCACCAAGTTGGATTGTATACAATAACTAACTGAGAACACAAAAAACTAGGTCCAGCAGCAGAGCACCAAACTCCCGCGCAGCCAGTACCTTTGCTGCATTTTAAGTGTAATGACGTATATATGCGTCCATGGCTGTTAGAGTACACATCAAAGGACGTATATATATAAGCCCTTGGCAGTTGAGACCTCATTTACAGCATGGAGCTCGGCTGCACCACAAGGACGAAGAGATACATCCTTGGCATTCAAATTAAAATGTTCTCATTGCTCACCACTTCGAACTTCAGAAATACGGATTCATGATGATTCGACTATGGTTCGAATTCCTTTTGTGGTATGAAAAAATCAGAAATTTAGGATAAAATAGCGCTACCTTCCTTCCTTATAGCAGAGAGAGCCTACAAATAATTCAATCCAAATTCTAGAATGCAGCCTCTCTCACCTTTGACAAGTTAAGTCAAAAGATCTATATTCATCATGACAACACCTGACTGGAATAAATAAGAACAGCACTATCAAGTGATGCATAGCCACAGGCAGTAAAATGCAACAAGTATTATGTTTCAAAGGCAGAGGGACATAATTTCTGTCCAAATATTGGGGGGAAGGGGGGGCTACCAGGTCCTGATGTGTTATATTGGACGAAAAAGATCAGTAAAATCCACCTATTCAGAGGTTATCAACTGACCAAGGTGTCCCCTACCGCATAAGTGATGCATTTTTTACCCGATAAATAACGTCAAGCGGCACGAATGTTTACGCTTTACTGCAAAATCTTAGTGATTGAAAAAATATTGGGAGGGGGGCTCGAGCCCCCTCTGCCCCCCATGAATTACGTCCCTGAAAGGTCTAAAGTGTACTATACATGCATGCATAAGACTAGTTTCCGTAACTACATGAAATTCACCAGGTTATACAGTACATATGATGAACAGCACCAAGACACTTCACACAGAGCTAAGGCCAAATCCGCACTTCCCCAGATCATGCAAATCTTTATAACAATTGCATTTGCACTACAGAGCTTTCGCAAATTTGTGCAAAAGAAAAACTCTCAATCAATCATATAATGTTGCTTCTGGATTCTATCCCCGAATGTCTCTTATCCGATCAACAGTAATCCAGTCCTGGTCCCTTAGACATTTGGTATTAAAACAAGCACCTACCCGCAAGAGGAGCTGGGCTGTTAGCTACCACAATATTAAAAGGATTCAAGTGACCACCAACACTTGGAACACCACAAGGGCTTGTCATATCGGATATTGGAAATTCATGAACATGATACTGCTTCGAACGGTTCTGCAGCCCTGCTAAGTCAACTTCCATAGTGGTGCTATGGTACGGTGACTCTTGACTAAACTTGACTGTTCCTGAAACGCCCTTGTGAGTTGACGATGAAAACTTTGCTTCTGCCTCTAAATGTCCGGCTTGGACAATTGTAGCGCATCCTAAAACAGTATCTGAGGTGCCCTGATGTACAAGCAGTGTTTTTCCAATGATATTATTGCTCCCTGAAACACCAAGCCCAATGTCATGAAAGAAGAAGACTTTGTCTATGGCACCGGCAACTCCAATATCTATCGTTCCATGCTTGCCTGAAAGATCGCCAGCAGGGCAATCTGAAGAAGCAGACGTGCATGGCGTACTTGATGATGAAGGATTGAAAATCTGGTAATTTGAAGCACAAGATGCTAATGCAGAGGATGCAATACGCCACCGGTTGCCAAGGGAAGCATTCAATTTGTTTTCTGTGGTGTACAATCTGCCATATATCACTGTTGTGGTTAACTTGTCACTCTCTGAATTAGGAACTAGATCGGCCACAAGGAATTGAATCTGACCTCCAATAACACTGTTTGAAAATGAAGCTGTCACAAACGTAGTAGTAGTTGCTGGTAAAATCGTAGCGCAAGCTTTAACAGAGTTATTTGCACTATGATACAACACTAGAGAATATCCCATGATAGAATTGACACCAGCCAAAGTCATGTTGTCAAACGGATATGTGCCCAGTGATGAATAGCTGCCCAAGTCTTTGATGATATCAGAAGTGGTACATGTAACAGAACCAGCTGACGCAATGGCATCAGTATAAAGAGTTGGGTACTTGTGAATCCTATACAATCCAGAGTCATTGTTTTTAAAGTCTGTCATGACAAACACATGCCCTTGCATTCTTTCCTCTTGAGAGAAAGTCACTGTACCCTGAACACCGTACATATCAAATGTTGCACTCAGAGTGATATTTGAGCAGCTTGCACGAGATGCCAAGACTGAAATGAAAATCGAATTATTTTTCAGAATTGTTAAGTAATAAATTTGTCATTACAAAGGAACATTCAATATTTCACACAATGTCTTCAAAATTTTCCACAGATTCATATTCAATGTGATTAAAGAATGCAAAACGAGAATGACGTCTAAAAATTCAAATACGTCAACAGAGTTGCACTGGACATGCGATTTCATCATTATTTATACAAGATGACGTCAAATAGCTAGGAACCTGAGGTGTGGGACAAAACGAATGCGACGTTAATGTACAGTTGGTGCTGCTATGTGTTTAAAGCGTTTTGAAGACGGGCATAGATTCGCCTCCAAGCAAAATATATGGGGGTCTTCAGATCTCTAACAAAATAATGCCAGAGCAATGAATGAACTTTGAATATTTACCAAACAGCGTCAAAGACTAATACACTCAGGAAGGATAGATAAACTCCTAGTAAAATCAAAAATGCAACTGGAGTACATACAAGGAACTGATAAACTCCAAAAAAACTGTAATGCAACAAGAAACAATTGGCAGTACTGTTGTTTACTTCTTGGCTTTGTTGTTTCTCATAAGTCTAATTCATAGATCTTTCATCTTTCTCTTAAAGGAGATCCACAAGATCTTCACCTCCTTTATTGCTTTGCCTGCATACATTCGGGGACTTTGACGATAAATCACTCCATACTGTTAATCTTGCACACCAGGAAAAAACATAAGCAATACCAAGACAACAATAATATCATACCTGCTAGACATATCAGAAGCAATGGTCCAGCCATCTTAACGCTAATTCTCAGTCAGTGTGTAGCCCTTTCGTCTCTTCTAGAAAATTGTTGTCAAAAAATAATGAGCTATCATACAATTGCTAACACAGGCAAAGTGAACATAAACCTTTAGCACAAATGGCATCATCCCAATTTACTTTGACAGCAGCACTAAAACTGAGTTACATTTCCCAACACATGCTTATCTTGTGCATAGATATTAATTTATTTTTTCAAGACCAGAGCGAATGCGCAAAAGTATGTTGTTTGCAACGAAAAAAGTTATGTGCTTGATGGGTAGAACCGGCACTTTTGTAATGTCATTTTAACTCTACTCAGTACAAAAAGAAGATCATAATATAATAGGCCCTCTTCTACAGCAGGTACATGGTCAATACTGTGAAGGTTTGAAGTACATTCAATAATCGCATCATAGCTGAACAATCATATAGTATCTCCAGATAGCTAAATCAAAGTGGGTATCAACAATTACATTCGCTTCACCATGACAAAAGATGCCATAGACTATGGTTAACATGGCCACTGGCTGAAAGGTTTAAAAAATGATATCTAAAGAAAAAGTTTCAGAGCAGTACGCACTCATGTCTGAAATTAGCTTTGATAGGCAGCCGGAAATTTGAAGAAGAGTCAATCTTAAAATTAAACAATGAACCTTACTTCACCTCTCATGCAATTAGCACAATACAAGTACCAAAATTTCAGGAGTCTCAAAATGAAACTTCAGGAATTAAATCTAGAAGATTCAGGTTGCTTGCTTTTGTTCATAAGCAGAATCAGAAATCTCTTCCTTCATAGAAAAAACTAAAAACTGCAAAGAACATTGAAGCATACATACACCCACTTGCAAGTACCTGCAAGTCAGAAGATGGCAGGACAATTACAGTAATCAATTACATTCGTGAAAGTATACAACACAGACTATTGCACACTCATGTAACACACGTCAACATCACAGACACGCAATTTACAGATAGAGCAGGCAAGGCTTAAGCATGAGGTAACATCAATGCATTGCCATTGGGAGATTTGTGCAGTTTATGCTTCTTTTGTGTTAATGCTTTTGCAGCTTTTCTAGCCTACGTGGGTAACCTGCAAAGCTACACTTTCGAGGGTAGGGGGGCGGGAGTGGAGATGGTCAGCAAAATTTTGGCTCTCAAGGGGGGCAGGGAGGGGTTGGGGAGATTTTAGGAAAATTGTACTTCAACGGGGGCCTGATAAAAAGAGGGTGATACGAATTCAGCAAGGGGGGGAGGGGGGCAGAAGCCTGATAGGAACTATGGCTTGGTCAATCAGGCAATGTCCTGCTAATAATTTTTGACCAAATCATCATAGAACAGCACTGGATCTCTAAAGCTACTCCCATGTCTCATTTCCACCAGGATGCCCAAAGAAAACATTTCACTCAGATCCGTCTAGGTAAATACATGTCAGATGACCTCATGATCACAGATTAACCTTATTTTGCCTGCGCTTTCCAAGTGCCTCTTCTTCCCGAAGAGGTGGGGAGGCAAAAAGTATGAAGAGCTACAAAATTCTTATCTCTTGTGGGTACCAACTTGGTGGACAGGTAGAAGATTGTGTTATAAGTTCATTTTTGTCTTCATCTTTTGGTCACAAGTTTGTTGGGGGTCTGGGATCGAGCTAGAAGCACTAAAGGTGCTTTCACACTGGAAAATTGGGAATTTTTTTTCCAAAGTCGGTATAAAAAGGCCTCAAATTAATGCTGACTCAGTAGAAATGTTTACAAACATAATAATAGGAT
>JAOBRC011072000.1:0-16072 GCA_027575255.1 Scolionema suvaense | reverse complement strand
AAAGGGGGGAGGATTGGGAGAGGGAAGGCAAAATGTGCTAGGAGGGGCGGAATCTGCCCACCCCCCTTCAGTAGAATTAGCCTTACTGGAACAAAAAACAAACCAAAAATATAACTTCAATGTGTAGCGTGAATTTTGCACTATCGACGTATGTAGAAGGCACAAGATACTTAGCTGTATTGGACAACATAACATCAAGTGTTAGGAATACTTGAAGGAGTACATTAACCCGGTTAGGGACAGGTAAAGCCAGGCTGCATACTTCGTCAAGATGGAAAAACTTATTAACGCCATCTCAAGCCGGGGAAGGGGGGAGGGGCAAACGAAATGAAGACTGGAAAGTGATCGAGAAAATAATGCGCTCTTATCAAAACTAGGAGACACCTGTCCTTAACCCTTACCTTGAGCTAATTAATGTTTCAGGCCTGAAAAAATACAGCCATTTTTCCAATCTTGTAAGTGCGATAACTTCTGAATTAATGAAGCTAGAGACATCGGGTTTGGACCATTAGAAGGAAAATCTAGTGTTTTTTTAGAAAAGGTATAAGTTTTGGGAGTCTAGCTGAAACAGTTTCCAAGTTATAGGCATTTGAGTATGGTGAAAAAACGTATATCAACCTTTTCCGTCGTCTAAGGGTTAAATGAATTAGCCAAATTGAAATCATTGCAGAATTGGTGTACCTACCAAAATTGTACCATCAAACTACAAGGTCTACTCAGGGGGAGCATGTTTTCAGGGGTGAAATTGTTGTGAAAAGTGAAATTAGAAGGAGAGTACCTTAAACTGAAACGTGATATGGATCACTTGAGAAGGTTAGCCTTGGGGCCCCCTTGGGAAAAGGGTTTACAACATCAGAAAAACTGTCAACATGGTCGAAGCCCAAACGCGTACCATTTTTGGTTTTCGAAAAACGTGGAAAAATCGGATCAAAAAGTGCATTTTTAATATGAAGACTTGGTTAGATAGACAAGGCGTAGAAAATTCATGATCAGCAAAATGTGTAAGTAAATTTGCTGGCAACTTCAAGCAAATTAATACAAAATTTGGAACCAAGAGGGTGGAAATTCACAACTGTGTTGATAGTGTGTTTAGATATCTGACCTTTGTTTACGTTCATCTAAAAAGGCAGGCTTTGTTTTTGAATTGCACGTACTGTGCCAAGAGTTGACATTAAGTTTCAGAAAGATTCATCGAGTAGGTGCAGATTGCAAACGAAGTTGTCATATCGCCTCTTCCAAAAATCAACCCCCACGAAGTATCACAACCATATCTAACTCGTAATTGCTTATAAGTTTGAGGAGAATTCGATATATTGCAACTCAATATCTTTAAAATTTCATTGGCATTTGGTTTGCATTTGCACATTTCTCATAAGTGTGACAATATGCTGTCAACTAAGGCGATGCTGACCAGATGTCCAGTGGCAGTGATGCTTACTCGATGCTTACAATCGATGAATACTATACGCCAGTTACATGATTTATTGGAAATAGTCAGCATAGTCTCATTAACTGAAAGATACAGTGACATTAGTGATGCTCTTGTATGGAACGCCATGACTGCCTTATAAATGCTGATATTATTGGCTTCTGTGCTTGCGTTCCCTTTCTGGGTTCAGATAGCGTTCTTTTGCCTGTAATTTCATTTGCAATGAGTGAACAACCTTTCTATTCTGCATAAGATTTATTATGACGAGTAACGTTGTAGTTATGCTCACTGGTATTTCATTTCTGTTTCGTGAATTATACTTTCCTTCTTCTGAAAGTGCTGTTCGTGTATGTTAACTGATCTTTCCGTTCTGTGCAAACGCTTTTACGTTGTGTGCTGCGACCATTCTGTTGTGTGCAGTCGTCGATATGAGCACAAGCATTACGCCCAAGTGTCACGCGATCCCATGATGCTTTGTTTCGTTATTACGGCGTTGTCTCCAATCATTCGAATGCGTGATGCGCTTATCTGGTTGCGTTAGATCACCTTTCCTTTCTGTGCACTTATCATTTTGCGAACATTCTCCATTGTACGCATTCGTCGCACAAATGCCATGCGATCCCAACATGCTTTTCTTCAACCTGAGGATTCCTCTGCGAAGGAATCCATGCAAGCACATATACGCCCGTGCTGGGGCAATCAAGTATGTAGAACAGGCGTAGCAGAGAATAGACGTATAAATAATTAGTTGACGCAGAAGAGCGCCACCGGCTGAGTCCAGTTGTTTCAGTCATCAACTTCGTAGTTTAAAATTTTTTACAAATTTATTGACCAACTACGTCTGCGATGTAATAATTATCTCGAATTGGTAGTTCTTAAAAAGTTGAGATGGGGAGGTGTTTACAGGGGCAGGGTCAAACAGAATCTTCTGTGATTTATTGCGATAGAAACAGTACTGCCACTAGGACTCTATAGTATTTCTGCCATAGGCAGTACCAAAAGAAAGATATGTTCAATTTTCGCATTTCGTTATCCACCAGAAATTCAGATCCTGGTTAAATATATAAAGTTTATATTTGCCCAAAAGCATGACCATTATACGAAAAATTGAGTTTTAAAAGTATGTGAGCTATATTGCGCTTGTTTTTTCAGGCGTTTTCCGACTTTTCCTCAAATAATATGGACCACCTTTTCCACTCGTTTCTTTTTGCGTTTCACTTCTTGATCTGGATGGGGTGAACATTTTTGGTGATTGGGGCAAAAATGGACGTGCTAAGAGATGAAAAAGGGCTGTAGAAGTAAAATTTGAGCTGCATTATGTCTATATCTTGATTAGTCTTGTATTGGCACATGAAAGACAACGTTTGACCAGCAAAACATAAAAAAATCAGAAACGTGGGGAGATTTAGGGCAAATTTAGGGTTTTGTTCTATTGTTCTTCCCAAAAATAGATATTTACATCTTTTCTGGTGACGTCATAGCCTGCAGGTGGCAGTTTTGGACAAATTTATGGTTCTAACTTGTACATTACGAGCTGATGCGTAGTTCTGCCAAGTTTTATGATCACTGGTCCTTCCAATCAGTTTTTATCAAGGGGAGGGGGGCACTATGTGCCCCTCCCCGGGGTTTTAGAACACTGAAAAAGCCCGGGGTAGGTAGGGTTAATACCGGGCTTTTCGGTCGATGGCATAACCGGGGGTGAGGGTGTCAAAATTGCCCGCAGCCCTAAATTGCCCCCTAAAAAGGGAACGAATGCCCCAATTAATACAAAACTCGGCAAACATATCCTTTAGAGTGTATACGTTGCATTAAAACCTACAATCCTGGACAAAGTAAAGTGCACAAAATGCGATCTATCCAATGCGACCAACTAACATTAACGTTGTGCGCTCCCCCCATCCCCCCATCAGCAATGTTGTGTTTAAATTTCAACAATATCGAGGTAGATGCCATAGCTTTTGCTATAGAACAATGTGGAGCTACTTATTCACTATTTTCACAACATTGCAGTTGGGGGAGGAGGGTGGGTTGCGATACAACCGATATGTCTTTTTGGGTAGCATTTGTAAGTTTATGTTGATTTGTTCTGGAGAATGTAGTGTCTTGGTTTTGTGTACTTTTATTTTGTCCGGGATTGTAGTTCTTAGTTGTTAGGACTTCATATTACAAGTTCTAGATCGCTTGGAATGATGTGAGGTGAACCTCAACTTTCGACGAAACTGGAGAAAGTAGAAAATATAGTATTAAAACTTTCTCTCCCATTTCCTTCACACAATTGAGCTTTGGATGCTGTTTTGGTGTTAAACAATCAAAATAAAGTTGCTTAATATACTTTGAGTGCAAAAGTAGAAAAATATTTTTTGGGTTCGAGTTAAGGGCCCCAGGGAAACTTTGAACCCCCCGGTTATGCCAAATCACCAACCTAAATGGGTGTGCCACCCACAGACGGTGCCTGCGGTAAATTTTTTCTACCATTTTTCTGAGTCTAAAGTAACTACAATGAAAAGTCATAAAGAGACGCTACCATAAGTGTTTTACAAAAAGTTATTAACGTTTCAAATTTCAGCGGGCAATTTTGACCCCCACGGGTGCTAATAGGGTCAATAGAACTAATTTTTCTCAAATATTGACACATATTTTCAGATACCTATCGGATACTGTCCCTTAAACTGGCCAATTTCTGACTTGTTTATTTTTCACTTAAGGCCTGCCTTTTGCATAATGAATAGAATTTACTGCAGAATCTTCGTATACAAACAAAAGAATCCAAATTTTGCTTTACACATGCCCTTTCGTCAAAATATTTTGTGAAAAAATCTTTCCAGAAAAGGGGTAAAAGTACAAAATACTACAGGAGAATTCAGCTAGATAAGACTTCCTGCATTCTTTTCATTTCATCACTTTATCACTGAAACTGCTTTATAAAAACACGTAAAAAACCTCTTATCAACTTCATTGAAATAGGTCCAATAAGATGTTCTTTGCTTCGTTTAAACACCTTCAATATCCTGTCTTCGCAATCATAGAAAAAAAAACATGTAACTTTGATTCCATTCGCTGGCGTGACATTTGAATCTTCCTGTTCACAGGGTAGAGACAGTTACGATGAGGGAATGCCCATACAGGTGGAATCCCACAATGACTGGCTTGCACATAATGCTTGTGCTCATAACGAAAACTGCACACAATAAAACGATTGGCGAACACGCCATCATAACGACACGAAGCATCATGGGATCGCATGACACTTGCACGTAATGCTTGTGCTCATAATGACGACTGCACACAACGGAATGGTCGCAGCACACAACGTAAAAGCGTTTGCACAGAACAGAAAGATCAGTTAACACACACGAACTGCGTTTTCAGAAAAAGGAACGTAAAATTCACAAAACAGAAATGAAATACAAGTGAACATAAAGACAACGTTACTCATCCAAAAAAATCTTGCACCGAATAGAAAGGCTATTCACTCATTGCGAAGGAAATTGCGGGCAAAACAATGCTATTTGAACCCAGAAAAGGAACGCATGCACAGAACCCAATAATATCAGCGCTTATAAGGCAGTCATGGCGTTCCATACTCTTGTAGTAATATTACGTAGCCTGACTTTCATAGAGCTTGGTGACTGTCACAACTGCATGTTCTTCTTATTCGGTATTTACAAGATAATCAATGCAACTAATTGAACCCGTTATCGTCATTTTCATCATACCAATATTTTCAGGACGCTAAGCCTAATTTTTGATAGAGAAATGCTTACATCCTAAAATTTGGCACATATATAGATCATATTGAAAGGAGAAAGTTCACTTTGAAAAATCAAAATAAATGTCTCTTTGGATGACGTCGTCAATTATGTCATCAATGCGAACATTTCCCACCAAAACTGTAAAAAAGTATTCCTTCTCACTTTCTAAAAGTTGTTTTCAAGTGACGTTGGATTTTTATTTCCCTTTTTAACTATATCTCACGATGTTAGGCCTTTGCAAGAGTGCGAAAACAAGAACCCGTGTACATTATCTTTCAAAGCAACCTTAAACTTTACTCATTTTGAAGCAATTGACCTTTCATGCACTTGAATTTCCAACATGCTAGTACGTCATTCCTGGACAACTAAACCAAAAGGGACAAAACTTGCGGAGTTTTCATAGAATTCATCTACGGATATTTTGTTGTAGAAAAGATTCTTGCAGGCGACATCTTGGCAGTGACAGGTTTGTCCTTCAACGAAATAGGACAACACCATTTTCTTCCCCCAAAACGATTTAGTAGCATAAAAGTTAACCAATTGTTATAGGCAAGGTTCTGTGACTATTCCAAGTATCAGTCTTATTTCCTGACATCACACGCAGAACCCATTCTTGACGTACTAAAATAATAGAATTTTATTTTTGGCGGTAACAAATGATAATGTATCAAGCAGTTTTTGGGGCCTGACATGTAGACCTTTTACCAAACTTAAGTCATTGAGCGGGGGAGTCTCAATATACCCTGCACCCCCTCCCCCCGTCTTGAGGAGATCCCAAACATCCAGTGGTAATGGGGTCAAGTTGAGGGTATTCAGTGTTATTAGAAGTCTAACATGTACAAGACAGTGCACCGCCCATGTGGCACGTTTTTGTTGGGGAGAATGTCACAAAAACTGAACTTACGTGCACAAGAATTTCGTGTTTGAAAATATAAATTAAATCTTTCAAAAGATGCTTCCCTACTGGAAAAGGTTGAAAATAATGATTTAAGGCGAAAAGGGCTAACAGAAATCCAACAATCTATATAGGGTTGGATGTGCAATAATTCCAAATAGACCAAAAAATACATTTTGAAGTAAACTTTCAGTATATATCATACAGACATGCCAGCGCCCTAGTCCAAAATATTCAGTATCCAAAACAGTTCCCCCAGGCGTCCTAATAGGTACCAGAACCTAATGGGATTCAGGTGCAATGTCTCAGACTATCTTGCTTTGTTACCGACAAGGACTAAGATGGACAGTATGGTATGGTGTCTACCCACACGTTTAAAGGGCAGGGGGCTGGGGGGCTAGGTGAATCCCCATCGATTTGAAGCGTCGGATTGAAGAGGTTGTAGTTTCCATAAAAAGGC
This sequence comes from Scolionema suvaense, assembly GCA_027575255.1. Lineage (NCBI taxonomy): Eukaryota > Metazoa > Cnidaria > Hydrozoa > Limnomedusae > Olindiidae > Scolionema > Scolionema suvaense. The sequence goes on along the minus strand of JAOBRC011072000.1, from coordinate 9,536 downwards.
AAGACCAACACTAATGCTACCTCCAAGAATCTGGAAGAGGCCTGCATGCTTTTAGACTAGCTCAGTCGCTTTTCTCTAATCAAATATTCAGAAAGAAATGGCATAAGTTCGTATTTTGTGACTGCTGGCAAATTCATATAAGACAGTTCACAACAGGAGAGGGCATTGACTGAGGGTATTGATTGACTTTCGCATTTTCCGCTTGTCACACTCTGGCTATTGCACGCAGATCTGATGAAATGGACTGCGCTAGTCTAGCAACAAAAGCTCTTGAAAAACTTGATGATGCAACATTTTAGTTCTAAATATTGTATTTGACAATTAGACATCAGCTCAATAAGTTGGAATTTTTCCTCCTTGAAGTAGTATGCAACCTGCTATTGGATAAAGTTTACTCTAGACATATATATGCAATGAAAAGGCACAGTTACATAGGGTAATAAACATATTATAAGTTCCATCTATTTGTTCCTTCCTTAAAGTTGATATTTCTATTTGAAAATTGCAGCTATGCAGATTAATTACATGCTTCTTGACACTGAATGAATCAGACATATTTTGTGCACCTTAATTCGTCCTTTTCTTCTAAAGTTCGGTAGAGAGACGGAGCAATTGAGAGAACTCAGTATTCACATGTTACGAAGGAATTTACTGGTCACCAAAAAGTATGTATGAAAAATAGGTACGCTTGTACTATTCGTGAGCTATATTTCGTGGAAGCTTCGAAAATCTTGAGAATAGAATCTCCGTGTCAAAGAAAGAAAAAAATAAGATATAAAGATTCTACCCAAAAATAAAAAAAAAACTGATCAAGAGTTCTTGAAATATTTTGGGAAAGATCCCGAACCCCCATGCTGGAAATCGAACTCGAAAATTGACAAAAACAGGCGAACCATTGCGACAAATTTAGAGAAAAAAACCGAAAATAGCAAGCCTAACGAGATTTTCCCGGGACATGGCACACGGTTCATAAGATACGCAGAGTGGTCCTAAGAATCCCATCAAAAATGGCAAAAAGACGGGTGAGGCGTTTACAAAAATGCAGAGAAAATCCTGAAAATGGCCAATTTCTGACTAAATTGCCACCTGCAAGCACCTGCGGTTCGTAACATATGCAGAGTGGCTTCTAACATTCACACTAAGAAAGACAAAAATCGGACTTATCTTAGAAGCCCCCTGAAAATCGCTACTTTTGGAAGTAAATTGCCGCTTGCACAGCGAATGAGATTGTCGTCATACATAGCATTTGGTTGATAACATACGCAGCCTTTCCCTAAGATTCACACCAAACATGACAAAAAGGGATGAACTGTTAGGAAAAAAATATCGAAAATTGCCATTACTGGATGTAAATTCCCACCTGCAACCCTTCTGAGGTTTTTCCGAAATATGACGTATGGTTCACGACATACCCAGATTTGTCCCGAAAAATCGGAGCAAAAGTGACACAAATCAGATTAACTGTTCTTCACATACCTTATTGCAGGAAATTAACAAAGCATCAAATTAACGCAAATTTGGAAATTTCGCGTTAACAAAATACCCTCAAATTAAGTGTTTCGTTAATTTCCAGACTCTTATAAAAGTTTTTCGTAGATTTAAACCTCGTTATTTTTCGGTAAATAATCATATATTTCCAATCTCTAAAACATAACCAGTTCGATGCTATTTCTTGTTCTTCTTCTTCCTCCTCTTCTTCTATAAAGGCTGCAAGAATGTCAGATGCTGTCCCTATGAACCCTTTTAAAGATGTGTAGCTTTCTAGTTATGTGGTATAATATAGAAAAAGATCTGTTTCAAAAAAATTTAGTTCTTTTGCCTATCTGCATTAATAAAATGCTGTTATGAGGGTCATTGAAGCCGATCGCGTTAATTTGATTCCTTTCTCAATTTGTCTTCGGCCAACCGCGTTAATATTCTTCGTGTTAATAAATGCATTGTTAATTTCTGTCTTCATTAATTTCCTGGATTAAGGTATGTGGAAATAACCCGGAAAATCGTTATTTGGGACGTAAAGTGCCACCTGGAAGCCGAACAAGAGTTTTCCCAAATATGATCCATAACATAACTGGTATTGTTCTGAAGTTTCGCGGCACAAATAACAAAAAGTAATGAACTGACTCTGAAATATCGTGAAAAACCTTCAAAATGGCAAATTTTTGGGCGTAATTTGCAACCTGCAAGCCGAACAAAAAGCTTTCCTTCAAAATCCGGGCTCCATTACTTTTCCATTATTACGGATTTTCACCTTCACCCAAAATTTACCTTTTTTGTTTTCCACTCTCACATCAACAATTTAACATCCAGAATTCTCAAATGTAGCACCCAGAAATCCAGCACTCTGGAAGTCTGGCATGTCTGAAAAGAACAAACAATATCTTAGAGGACAGGCATTTAATAACCTTTTGCAAATAAAATACGGTTGACATTAAGACCATAGACAACAACCTGTAGTTGAGTGTATGGCTAGCTATCGTCAGTTGCTGAAGCAAAATTATAATTTCGTAGCTATTTTTCATCCTAACAGTATTATCTGCAGAGAAGTGAAGAACATCATGGGCTTCAATTATCTACAGGTAGGGGCTATGACCTTGAAACTTGGTACGCCTATCTAGCACGAATGAGGTTGAGAAATACCAAAATATAAGACGCGAACGCAATTGATAGGCTGTTGTCAAGTCTATGGAAAGTTCAACCAGATGGTGCACCCACCTCCCCCCCCCCCACAGTTCAATTTATGTTCTCCTTGATGATCTGCCTCGCTAAGTTTTAAAAGTAGAGTCGTAGTTGTTGTGCAATGGGTTCAGTTCAAAATTAAAACAAAACCAGATTTCGAACAGCGCTTTTTTTAAAAAAATAACCCAGAATATTCGAACTTTGTTATCAGATTGGAAAACTAGACAAACTGCATCGCAGATTTTGTTGCAATCACTTTTCGTCCACGACACAAACGTTAGCCATTCGAACGTTGAAAAGTAGCACTGGCGTTGTAGAGTTTAATTTCGCTAGTACCTAACTATTGGGGAATCTAGAATTGTGCACTAAAGTTTAGTTACGTCATCATCTTTGTCTGAAAACCCTAGAAAACCTTGTTTTGGGATATGATCTGCACCTGGTTGTAAATGTGTGACTATTGTTGAGAGATTAAGCATATTTGTTTTAAATCTATTTCTACATATTATGCTTTGCAAATTTAGGTAGTTTACAGTCATTTAGTGGACTAAGCTGGTTTTGGGATATGTCACAGGTCAACTTTTCATCCGATTGCTGGGAACAAACAGTTTGCCACAGAAGAAAGGTTTACTGCGAAAAATACTTCATGAAAACTCAGCAAGTTTCGTGCAGATTCACTAAAGCCGTCCAAAGTGGCGGGGCAAAATATGGCAGGAGGGGCGGAATCTGCACACACCCTCCACTAGAAATAGGATTATTGAAACAGAGCAACAAAACCAAAAATGCAACTTCAATGTGACCCATCTCTGCTATGAATTTTCTACTATCGTCAAATTCTAGGCGAATGAAGAAAACGAAACGAAACGCTAGATGAAAGACAGAACGTAACATCTGGTGTTAAAAAATACTTGAAGGATGACACAAACACGATGAACACATGACACGTCATATATCGTGGCCAACATAACTTGACGTTAAAGATTACCATAGAGTAGAGTATGTACTCAGGAGAGTTTAAGGCCCTCCCCTTTTGCAGGGTGAATAAATCTGCCGATGTCGTGGACAGAGCAAAACTAACCAACTAGAATTGGAAAGAAAAGGTCGTTGGGGGAACAGGACGCCAAGGTTCTCCATAGAGGAGTTGCATAGCAAGTATAGAAAACGTAGTGATGCACGTTTGACTCCAAGCTTGAAACAAAAATGATCATCTGGGCACTGGCACTTGTGACGCACAATACCCAGGGAGTGACAGGTAAAGTCTCCCACTCTCCCTCTTTTTACCAGGGAACTGTTAATGTAAGGACAGGATGCATAACAACATGAAGCTTTCGTTCAGTGGATTCAGTTACAGATGCACAAACTATAGCAAACTAAATGAAGACTGGGAACTTATTGAAAAAACAATGCACTCTTATCCGAATAAAGATAACCTTTCGAGAAAATATAGGTACAAAGTAGCAACCCTGAGGTAACCACACTGCTAAAATTGACTGAAAAGTCTCCGTTAATTAGTTCCAGGAATAGACACTCCTACAAGATGGTCCAACAACTCATCTTCACTCATTTGCAGGGATGAAATCAGGTCAAAATACCTGCTCCCAATCACAGTGTCAATGTAAGAAGCAGAGCCAAACCTAACTGCTCTAAAACACAGTAGATCTTCATCAGTTCAGTGCTATATCAGGATTTTGACTCTTAGCTGAATATCCTGGGTGCTGATGTAAGGGCGTATGCAGGTGCGGAGGCATAGGAACATGGCAATATTTTACTGGCACTGTTCATAAAAGAACATGCAATCACCAAAGCCTTCGACAGCTCTATTGTTGCAATGGAGCTAACAGTCATTTGGCACAAGCCACAAGTACGTTGCGTAGTGTCCGGGGGAGAGAGAGCCACTGTGGTAGATGGTGGCTGTACTTTTGGTTTAGTGTAACAACACGATCAGAAGAGACAGGAACACACAAAGAACTGAGCGACACAGCAGTCTTTTTTCATGGCTGCATCAACGAAGAACCGTTTGAGTTTACTGGCACTGTTCATAAAAGAACATGCAATCACCAAAACCTTCGACAGCTCAATTATTGCAATGAAGCCAACAATCATTAGGCACAAGCCACATGTACATTGCGTAGTGTCCGGGGGAGAGAGAGGGCCACTGTGGTAGATTGTGGCTGTATTTTTGGTTCAATGTAACAACACGATCAGAAGAGACAGGAACACACAAAGAACTGAACGACACAGCAGTCTTTTTTCATGGCTCCATCAACGAAGAACCGTTTCAGTTGGACGATGAGATTGCGACCAGCCGAAGTGAGTTGTGTTCGACTTTGAATACCTGGTTGACTACAACAAACCTTTTCTACATGAAACTGATCGGAAGAACACATGGAGAGACTCTTGAAGAGACTCAGGAAGCATGAAAGATGTTTGCGAGCAACAATTGCAGGTAGTTACAGTCTGAAATCTGAAAGTGATTTTATCAAAAGTAATTGGCGAGTAGGAACAGAGCTTACTCAATACATAACCAAGGGTTTCTGCAGCATCCTGTGGCGAATTCAATTGGAAAGTGAAGTTGCCAGAGCTTCTGATAGCATTTCCCAGGCATTTAATGAAAATGGGAAGGATTGATGACAGTCGTTGAAAAGTTGAAGAGTGACATGATCTGAACAAAGGCAGATATAAGAGTTGCTGCAGTCTGACGCTTCGAGTGGAGGTCTTGCCAAAATCTTTCTGACATATTGAGACACTGCAGGACTGCGTTTAAGGTGACATGTATTGCCTTTATTAACACACCCACATCAATGCCCTGCCTAGGTCCACACCACTCTGGCCCAAGTCGTTTCTGTGCAAGCGATGACTTCCTTGGTATACTTTGGGAGGTGGGCAAGACTTTTCATTTTCTTAGGGATCCTGCTGCGAGTCTATACACCACACAAGAGAATCACGTGATAGAAGGATCTCGAGTGAGGTTTTCATTGTACAGAGCTCAGAGGCTTCACAATTGAGCTGGTTGCCTAGTATGAGATACCAAGGCGATGCAAGCACGACTCAGTAGAGTTAGCACAAATGCGGCCGGCACCAACCTCAATGGCAAAGAAGTCAACCCTCCAACATAAATTCTAATTCCGGCATGTCATACCATAAGACATATAGACAAGAACTGTCGAAGTTCAACACGAAGCGTTTCGACCTTCAGTCATCATCAGGTGCTTACAGACTGACTGTACGCACCTGACGATAACTAAAGGTCGAAAAGCTCTGCGCTGAAATTTGACAGCCCTCCAAACATTCCTCCATATCTGAGTACACAAACCGGCATAAGTTTCAACTTTGGCCAGGTGCCAAGTATGCATATTTTCTGCGCATGGACACTTTAGTTCAAGAATTATGACTGTTGAGAGCTGGGAAGAGTAAAGAAATATGTCAGGGCGCAGAGAAGAGATAGCTATGAAACCTGCGATCACAAGCTTCCCATTCAAGTCAGCCTAGTACCTTCCAGTCGCAAGCATTTTAACGTTTTAGAGTTCGGTAGTACAGCACCTTCCTTTTAAAAAGTTAATATGGTCAGAATCTGGTTTTTCTAAAGGTTTAATTGTACTGGCAGAAGATAGCAAATCCGAGTAAAGATATTTCAGAACAGCATCATGCCGAAGTGTGAATTAACATTGTTCCAAAGCAATTTTAAAACCCTTGAGGATATGTGACGTAGTGCAAGGAGAAGCCTTACACAGATGGCACGTTTCATCGGCAGTTATGTGCCACCGCTTCAGGTTTGCGGATGAAGACAAGGTGTCGTAAGTAGCACCCAGACAGAACGATATCAAGACTTGGGGCATGGCAAGTAGAGTTTTCCAAAAGATATCATTCCTGACGAAATCACACCATCTCGTCCACTGACCTTGCATACGTAGCTGAACAGGTTTCGCCTGCAGGACATCATTGTCTTTTTATGCAACTTTGTGAGCTTTACGTTTCCGGTAGATCATGAGACCTTTGGGAAGGCGTAGGGATCGGTTGAATACTACCAAAACCAGATCGATTGGTCTGTTTGTAGTTCAGAGACTTTTCAAACGCAAGCCTACCCTCAGCCTCATTTACTTCGTTGCTCACTTTCTAAGAGCCAGCTTTCAATGAAATACCTGCTTTCGATATAGATTCATCAGCTGACTCTCTGAGCAGCAGGTGACCGCTAACCTTTGCAGACTTCATGATAGATATTAGGCAATGAGCATGGAGATGACAGCGAGTACATTTGTCGTTGAATTGTGGAGTTTAAGTCTCTTTTTAGCAAAAGAGGAAACCTTCTGTTCAATTTTAAGAACTTATAAAATCAGTATTTCATAAATCTGCAGAGGCCACCAAAGTCTAGGAATCAATAGGTGTTGCAGAATCCAAAGCTTTTGTATGCCAGAATGAGATGATTTACCAATGAGATCAAGACCTTTTCTTGGAGATAAGATTGGAGATTCTATTGGAGATCTGTCAGATAGGCTCAAATGATTTGTTCGATCTAGAAATCTGACTGGGTTATCGTTGATACATGGGATAACTTTACGTTTACCTGGCTCTAGAAGAAACGGCCGAGAAGACATTTTTGCCTAACTGAGAGCAAGTGTGGCCCTATCAAGCAGTGCTTAAGTGGATAACGGGCTTGAACACCTGATGAACGTATCATCCATAAAGGCATGGGTGAAGAACGGTGCCTAGGGAGGGCCAAAGATGCACATACGTACTCCGATCTAACGGTCATTGCAGAATGGAAGAGAATGACGGAGGGGGTACAACCATGAAGTATGCCTCTTCTGTGGTGGATCCAGTTGGATGAAGCAGATATGGAGAAGGACTTTCTCCGTAAACCACCGTAATAGCTACGCAATAATGAAATCACATTGTCAGGGGTGTCATACCGCTGCAATGCAAAGAAGGCCAACTGGTGTGGGACTGAACCATATACATTGGCAACATCTAGCCATATAGTAGATGAATCTGCTTTCTGACCTTGGTATCTTTTAACTCGTGCCAAACGGAGGATATATGTTCTCAGCTAGGTATTTTTCCATGCATCCTCTTTTGTATTGAAGCATCTCTGGTGGTATGATCTTTATCTGACGAGGGCGGATGGGGTGGTCCCCCCATGCGATATATCGCGAAAACTTTTTTTGAGACTGTTTTGCATGCAAAGCTTTATTTCACTCTTCGGAAAATGTTATGGAATAAGTTGATACGCATTCTGACCAAAATTTTACACATTTTGGATCATGGGGTCACGTAATTTGGGCAAATTTCCAAATATGGATAGAAAATTCCTGAAAATTGAAAACTCCAAAAAATCCAAATTTTCCAAGTGGAATATTGCCTTAATACTTAAAATACAATATAAACGTTCAAAAATTTTTAGTTGAATCAGCCAATTTTTGGCCTAAATTCGAGCCAATGTCTGCAGATTTTTCTGAAAAAAATTGCTTTGGACGTGGATTTTTTACTCTTTTTATGATGACATGTTAGATATGATTTCGAATACAAAAAAATAGTGGTCACTACCCATGTTGGTGCGAGCAATTGCGATTTTTACGAATTTTGGTCAAAATTATAATGTCATTATGACGTCAGCAAAAAAAAAAATAAGGGTATCAAAATGTTTTATATCGTTTGATAGAACTAAAGCAGGTGCATCTTTGTGCCAAAGGGTTTTGTTAGATCTTACTTACGAGCTTTTTTTTATAGGCACCAGCGCTATCAGCACAACCAGCCTCAATATGATCAAATATCTAAGCACCAGCTAAGCACCATCCCAGCCTCAGGCTCACTTATTCTCTCATTTAATTTCTTCTCTTTCAAATAAGCCTTTTGTGAAAAGCAGTTCTTGATTTGCCGAAAACCCGATAATTTCACTGCTTCCTGTAAAAACGAGAGTGTACTCAGCGCAAATGCCTGACAAGTTCATTTGAAGCCTTGCTTTAACCAATTTAGATAATTCCTAGATGATTTACATAAGCACCACTTAAGCACCAGTTGAGGCTGGGATTTCCAATATTTTAAGCACCACCGAGACTCATTTTAAATTTACTGGTGCTTATATAAAAAAGCGTGTAGGTTCGTAGATATGACGGGTGGCGTGATCCATCCCCCCTCCCCCCCCCCCGTACAAAGTTTCAAAATACCCCGGGTTGAATAGGGTTAAAGAGCCTGGGATGAGAAAATTTTAGGGCATTGGGAGCTTAGTACCAAGTTTTGGTTTCACACCCTCTGTAGAACAGAAATAAGGGTGGGGGGTAAAAGATTCCCCGCATTTTTGAAGCCTAAAAAAAGCCCGCGTCAGATAGGGTTTAACCTAATAGAAATCAGTCCATAACTCGCCAATATACAGCTTACACAGCCTGGCAGACTAACTAAAATTGTACCAAAGTGCAAGCTCCAGAATTTTCAGGGGGACATGTTTTCAGAGTCCATACTGTTTTCAAAAGTGAAATTAGAAGGAGAGTACGTAAATTGTAATCTACAATCTTGGACAAAATATGTTGAGCAAAGGCTATTTTTTGACCAAACCTCAAAATGGATGTTTTCCATTTTTTGCCTGCAGAACCAAACGCTAGTCAAAACCGCAGAATCCATTTATTGCACGAAGTAGGTATCCATAAAACAGCAAGGAGATGCTGACATTTTCCTGTTCTCGGCTATGGAAGAACCAGCAGGTTTTCTATAATTGATCCACCTGCAAAAAAAAAGAATTAGGCCATGTCCATTTTGAGGTTCCAGTAGACATGGTACAGTGGTCCATGCATCCAAAATACTGTTAATCGAAAATTGATTAAAACAAGTTGCTGCGCGTGGGGGGGGGGGGTGGGGGCAAATTTCGCCCCCCA